>SNQJ01S0017975.1:100412-110944 GCA_010110895.2 Picea sitchensis | reverse complement strand
AGTATCTCATTAAATGGAAGAAACTACCGGTTGAAGATTCCACTTGGGAAGATGAGCCTTTTATACAGAAGCATCCAGAGTTACTCAATCATTGCAGACAACACTTGTCTCAAGGGGAGGGGCATGTTAATTCCTAATATTGGCTCATTACCCCTTAATTGGGGCATATTATATTAGTAATGTTATTTTATTTATGTCATCTTTAGGCTATTAGTTGTAATTATACCTCCTAGTCTTTTATATATACCAAGGAGACATTTTCATTTTGAATCATCTTGTACTTGAACATTTAAGTGGGGTAAAAGGAGGTTGCCCCCTCCAAGAGGCTTATTATCTGAAATTATCTCTTTTTCAAGGCATTGAGTACTTTTTCTAAGGTTTTTCTATGCTATATTGATATTTAGTTCTTAACATTTATTGATATTTTGAATCAAGTTGGTATCAGAACTCATGTGGTATCAAGGATGGTTTTGAAATTTATTTGCAAGTGAATGCTTACTCCAAAACTCAAGCTTGGTGAAGGATCATTTGAAGTGTAGTATTCCAAATATAAAATAGTATGAATAACAAAAATATTTCATTTAGAAATGGCAGAGAAACAATGATATAATCATAACAATACGAGAATAATACAAAAATAACACCAGAAAGAGCACTCTGATTACTAATAACAATGTTCACTTGCCTCTTCGAGGGGGAAACCTCCAAAAGATAAGATCTCTATTACAATAATATCCAAGACAATATTTCTCATACCCTCTACTTCTATTTATACTAAATCTATCTATCCAAAAGAACAATCTAGAGTAAGATCCTTCTAGAAGCGGAAGCTTCTATTAGGTCTTCTTACATTTGACTTTAGGTCTTCTTACATTTGACTTAGTCTTCCTTATTTATAGGCCTTATTAATATTGGCCTTTATTAAATGGAATTATATTAATCTACCCACGTGAGCGGTTATGGATGTTAGGTCCCTAACATTCCCTCCCCCTTGAAGAAAAACCTTGTCCTCAAGGCTTCATAGGAGGGAATTGTTGTCGAATTGTGGCCAACTCCCAGGTGACATATTCTGGAGGTGTATCTTTCCATTGGAATAACACTTCCTGGATGGTGTGCTAATGGAGATGACGCTCTCTCTGGGCCAAGACTACTTGTGGATGAAACCATATGGAACCTTCTTCATCCAACTCAGCGAGACGAGTTTGAGTTTGCCACTTAGTTCCAATCACTTTCTTTAAGAATGAAACATGAAAAACAGGATGGAGTTTTGACTGAACAGGTAGAGCTAACTGATAGGCCATCGATACCACATGCTTGAGTATTAAATAAGGACCATAAAATTTGGGCGCAATTTTCTGACAGTGTTGACCTTTGAGTGAAGTCTTCTTATAAGGTTGTAATCGAACAAATAACTAGTCCCCTTCAACAAAATGGCGTTTGGAACGAACTTGATCTACTTGTTGCTTCATGCAATTCTGAACCATGACCAAAATCTTTGAGGGCACAAAAATAACGTCATGGATTGTAAGATTTTTTTCAACCTCCTGAACCTTCGGGATCCCTGGAATATAGGAGAGAAATGATGGGGGATTTTGGCCATAGACTTCTTTAAAAGGAGTCATGAGAGTAGTTGTATGGTAAGATGTGTTGTACCACTATTCAACTAGGGGTAACCATTGAGCCCACCAATTTTTCCACTCAAATGAAAAGCAACTCAAATATGTTTCCAAACACTTTTTGATAACTTTAGTCTAGCCATCCATATGGTGGTGATAGGAAGTGATGAGATGCAATTGGGTGCCCTGTAGCTTGAACAATTCTTGCCAAAAATTGCTGGTGAAAGTGGGGTATCTGTCAGCAAAAATATAATTAGGCATGCCATGAAGCTTGAAGATTTGAGCCACTGTGGTGGTTGTGAATGGGTGTTGAAGAGAAAAAAATGAGCATATTTGGAGAGATGATCTACGACCACCATGATGACTAACTTATTTCCCAATTTAGGTAAGCCTACAATGAAATCCATAGAAATATATCGCCAAATAGCAGGGGGAATTGGAAGCAGTTAGAGTGTGCCGGAAACTTTGGCAGTTTCTCCTTTGTTTCATTGACAGACCTCACATTCAACCAAAAATATGTGGATGTCATGTTCCATACCCTCCTAGAAAAAAGAACGTTTGAACTGTTCATAGGTTTTGGTAAACCCTTAATGCCCGACTGTGGGTGAGGCATGAAGTTCAAAAATCACTGTGGATTTAAGCTGGGATTGCTTTCATAAATACAAATGGCCTTTCTAGTGAATCTCTTGATTATGCCAATACTACCCTAGAGAAACTCAAGAATTGTGTTGCAATTGGTGAAGAAGGATAGAAATTTTGGGGTCTTGCAACCATTCATGATGAACAACTTGGAGCCAATATGGTACAATGAGGGAGAGGGAGAAAAGGGACCCATCTTATTCATATTTCCGGCAAAGAACATAGGCCACTACAATTTCATTTCCCTTCCTGTAAATGATCTCATAATCATATAAAAATAGCTTGGTCACCCATTTTTTTCTATGTTGGGGATGAAATTCATTGTTCCATGAAATATTTGAGACTTTGATGATCATTGTTGATTTTGAATCGTTGACCCAATAAATAAGGATGCCAAAGATACACAGCATGAAGAATATATAACATTTCCTTTTCATAAATGGATTGGCTCAAATGGTGCTCTGAAAGTTGTTTGGTAGTGAAGGTCAAGGGTTTGCCATCTTGTTAAAGGATGGCTCCAATTCCTTTCTCGAAAGCATCACATTCCAATACAAATGTCTTTGTGAAGTCTCGGAGGGCTAGGACAAGGGGCGAGCACATAGCATATTTTAAGGCTTGGAAGGCATGATCCTCAGTTGAAGTCCAAGTGAAACCATTCTTTTTAGGGAGGGAGGTGAGAGGAGATGCAATCTTTCAATAATTCTGAACAAACTTCCTATAATAGTCTGTTAAACCCAGAAAACCACGCAAGTTCTTAAGATTTTTAAGGAGAGACCAATCTTGCATAGATTCAATTTTCTTAGGATCCTCTCGGACACCATCCTTATCGAAAATATGACCCAGGTATTCCACTTCTTACTCACCAAAGGAACATTTAGATTGTTTGAGGAAAATTTGGTGCTTAGAGAGTAGATGGAGAACTTCATTCACATGGGAGTGATGGGATGGCCAAGTTTTACTATAGATGAGAATATCATCAAAGAAAACTAAGACAAAATGATGAATAAAAGGACAAAAGACATGATTCATAAGACTTTCAAAAGTGGAAGAATCATTACACAATCCAAAGGGAATTACCAATAATTCATAATGAACCTCATGTGTGCGAAATGTAGTCTTGGGAATGTCTTCTTCTTTTATACGGATCTAGTGGTAGCAAGAACGTAGATCCAATTTGGTGAAGTATTGAGCACCACTCAATTTAACCAAGAGGTCATCAATGACATGAATGGAGAATTTGTCTTTTATTGTGAGTTTGTTGAGGGTGCAGAAATCAAGACATGTGTGACAAGTACCTTATTTATTGAGTAACATAACCAAAGGGGAATAATAGGGGCTGGTACTCGGATGGATAAAACAAGCTTCTAGTAATTCATGAAAACATTTCTCAATTTCATTCTTCAGGGAAAAGGGATGATGATAAGGATGAACATTGGGAGGAAGGTTTCCCATGATGAGAGGGATGGAATGATCATGGACTCCATGGAAAGGGTGAAGTTCTTTGGGGGTGGTAAAAACAACTTGATGGTGGGAGAGGATAGATTGGAGGTTGGGATGCACATAAGGTGTCTCAACAACATGAATGGAGTGGAGTTGGAATATAATTCTTGAATGACCTTTTTTGAGGATATTTTCCATGCGATGGGAACTAATGATCTTAGGGGATCCTGTTTTTATGACTTGGAACTTATATGGTTGTCCCTTCTGTTGGAATTGCATGGTTAAGTCCTTAAAATCCATGAGAATGGAGCCTAGAGTGCGTAACCATTTGACACCAAGAACAATGTCACAACCACCCATGTCTATAGTAAACATATGGTATTTTAGGTGATACTGACCAATTTGGATTCAAACATTTTCACATCGTCCCCCACATTTTATGGAACCACCATTGGCAATAATGATTTGAAAATTATTGATGACATAGATGTAAAAATTGAATTCTTGGAAAATGTGATGATGAATAAAGTTATAGGTTCTACCACTATCCACAAGGATAATGAATTTCCTATTTTTTATGTAACCAATTAATTTGAGAGTATTGGGAGAAAAGAAGCTAGTGAGGGAATTAAGTGAAATCACCAGGTTAATGTCTGGTGGGTCAAAGGGTGGGGTGAGGTCATATGGTGTTGATAGTTCCTCCACAGGTGGAACAACAACATATTCTTCAGAAAGATTCCCATTCACATCCTTAAAAATCTTTTTTTTCCTTACACTCATGCCCGAGAAAATATTTGTCATCACAATTATAAAAAAGAACCTTGAGTTGATGTTCAACCATTTCAGCCATGGTTAATTTAAGGATCTTGAGGGGATTGGTAGGAGGATCCAAACGGGTGGGTTTAGGGAGAGGAGGAAAGGAGGGTTTGCAAGTCTGGGAGGATATAATCTGTTGGGCTTCTTTGGCTCATTGATTAGCTTCCAACCAAGTCTGGGGGACTACCATGAGAACATGGGCAAACATTTCATCTTTGAGGCCATTGATAAAGAATTCCCTAAAGAAAGAATCTGACATGCCCTTTGGTCTGAAAGACAAGTGCTCAAATGCAACAATAAAGTCTTCCACTGTCCCAGACTTCTTTAACTTGGTCAAACAACCTAAATGGTCAGTGTTAGAATCAAAGCAGTCATAAAGTTCAATCAAAAAATGTTTCCAATAAAGATAACCTTGGTGTGCCTTTTTTCTCCATTTCCACCATTTCCATCATTCCAGATCCAAATGTAGGACACCATAACAAAAATTGGATAAATCATCAGTGATGCCATGCAAAGAGAAATAATGTTCCATTTTGGTGACCCAGCCTGTAGGATCTGATCCATCAAATATTTTCACCTCAATTCTGGGAGGGCAGAGGTATCAGGAAAAGTGGGTAGTATGAGGGCCTTGGTAATGGGAAGAGTCACGGTCATCCTGATAATACAGTTGTTCAAAAGAGGAAGGGTTTTGAGAAACGACCCAGGAAGTGTTCTTTGAGATCTTTGATGTGGGAATATTTTCCTTGAGGTCTTTGATGTGGTAACATTGCTCCTTGAGGATCTCAATGGTTGAATTGACTGAGATAATGTTGGCAATGATAGAATTGATGTATTCCTTGTTCTGGTGGTTGTTAACAATCAAGGCATTGAGTTCTTTGGCTCATGTGGTAGTCATTTGGACAAATGAGAAGGAAAATGGTATAGGGGAAACAAAAGGGGTCTGGAGGAGTGGGTGGGACCACAGAGAAAAATGATGACAAATGATAGGTACCACTGCAATTAGGGAAAAAAGGGGGATCCAAAGGGATAGGATCCAAATAAGGGTGTCAGAGACGGGTCGGGTCCATAAAACAAATTGTGTTAAAAATGATAGGTATCACTAGAATCAGGGAGAAGAGAGGAACCCAGTGGGATAGTTCCCAAATAAGTGTGTCAGCCTGAATAATACTACAGTAAAAAAATTCCCAAATACTTAATAGGAAGAAATGTGTAGTAATTTCGCAACCAGAATGCAGAAGGCACAGTCGCGCGACAATATATCTTGTATGTTCTGGTTTTTTTTTGTTTCCGTCCCCAGGGGTAGGATATCCAGGCTTTCTATAGACAAGGGTTTTCCTTGTGCTATAGCTCTCTGATATATGTGTGGGATCCAACAGTAGTACTCGGCCCAATATCTCAGGGAACCAACTAAGGAGGTTAGACCATTCCCTTAGCCATACTAGTTGACTACCCATGTACTAGAGAGTATCTTCCTGAGTGTTGTTCTCGGTGGAACTATAACAGTCAGGCGGTCGATTGATTTATCTATGGAGGGCTTCAAGAGATCTAGGTTTATCCATATATAAGTATTTTCTGATGCACTACCACTCAATGGGGTACCATCAGGGGTTACATGGGTGGCCAACAAATGTGCGCTTAGGTACCACTTGTATTTTATGCATGTATGACTCCCCAACCATAGGTTTATGCTTGTAATAACATATCTTTGTATATCTAAGACATTGGAATACATCTCTATCTTGAAGAAAAAAAATTAACTCATAATTTTGTGTCGAGGAAGGTGCTCTAATACCACTTGTACTATTCCAGATATAAAATAGTATGCAGAACATAAATATTTTAGCTATAAATGGAAAAGAAACAATGATATAATCAGAACAATACTAGAATAATACTAGAATAACACCAAAAAGAGCACTTTGATTAATGATAGCAATGTTCACTTGTCTCTTCGAGGGGGAAACCTCTAGCAGAGCATAGATCTATTACAATAATATCCAAGACAAGATTTCTCATACCCTCTACTTCTATTTATACTAAATCTATCTATCCAAAAGAAGAATATAGAGGAATATCCTTCTAGAAGTTGAAGCTTCTATTAGGTCCTCTTACATATGACTTTCGGTCTTCTTACATTTGACTTATTCTTCCTTATTTCTAGGCATTATTAATATTGGCCTTTATTAAATGGAATTATATTATTCTACCCACGTGAGGGGTTAGGGAGGTTAGGTCCCTAACATGAAGAGTACATTCTTGAGATTGGTTCAAGGCGTGCATTTCATAAGAAAGAAATGGATTCAACAAACAATAGGGATTATTCTAATCCAAATCCTTTCAGTACTAAAGAGGAATTATTTTCATCATTCATGACAATAAAGGCGATGGTGGAAGAAATGTATGAGGACCAAAAGAAGGCCAAGAGAATTGGTGGTAAAGGAAAAAACATTCCACATAAGTTTGAGAAGTAGTCGAAGGGTAAAGAAAGGAAGAAGCATACATGTTCTCATTGCGAGAAGAAAGGGCATGATGAGAATCAATGTTGGACGATGCATCCAAAATTTATGTCGAAGCAGGATCAACCTAGAAATGGTAATATGAAGACCATGAGAATAGTTCAGGATCTTGGATAAGTTTTTAAGGATAAAATGAAGGTTACAACTATGGGCATCAAAGGTAAATATTTTGTTGCAAGTTTCAGTTTGCGTACTTCTTCTACAAAGTCTAGAGACATCCATTATGGAAGGAAAATAAAATATTTGTTTCATTTACAAATTATCTCAAAGAAAACTAAGATTTATACACTTGTTGATAGTGGATCGCAAATGAATCTTATTTTAGAGAAAGTTGTTCATAGTTTTGGATTGGAAACTAGGCCTCATCTGAGATTGTATTCTTTGGGTTGGATTTGTGATATTGCTCAGGTGCATGTAACTAAGAAATGCAAGTTACAGTTTGCCATTACATCCAATTTCATTGATGACGTAGAGTTAGACGTTGTTCCATTTGATATTTGTAGGATGGTTTTGGAAAGTCCATAGTTGTATGACAGGAAGGCCATTTTCTACAGGGGACATAATAGTTATCATTTTTTTAAGGATGGGATTGAGTTCATTTTGAGAGATCATCAAAGGAAGACTAATTTGACAGTTGTCACTATAGGGCACATGCTAGCTGATGCTAGTGTCCAGGATCCAGATTTACAGCCTACGGTTGAAAGAAAAACATGTCCTTTGGTTGATGTTGTTCATGTTAAGAAGGGAATATATGTTGATGGTTCATTCTCTTTTTCATATTTTTATTCAATTTTGTTGTTCAGTTTATTACTAATCAATGGATTATGGTTGGCTAGTACAACAATGAATGACAAAGTTTTTGAATTTAAGGGAATGGCTAACTTGATCAACAATATTGTTTCAGTATTCATTATAGTTGTGATGAATCAGGTGCTCATTAACCAAGTAATATGGATGGATTATAATGGAAAAGTGAGGCAACAAAGTCCCCACTTCATTTATGAATAATACACTCATTGTATATTATAAGTGAGATGAACTCTGTAAATTTATATAGTTCCACCTTGTCCGAGTGAGAGGAATTTTGTAAAGAGAGTTTCTATATTGACACCTTATATGATGTAAAGAGTGACAGAAACCTCACTAAATATATTCCTAGATAGCCACCTCACACTATGTTATAGAGTAAGAGGAATATCGTTAAGAAGATTTCTAGGTAGCCACCTATACATACTAATTTTCAATGGAGAGGAATCTCGTTAAGAAGATTTATAGTCTTTTATAAAACAATATGGACAATTGCATTATCTTGTAATCAGCTAAAGGGATACATGTGGATAAAATTGTCTTAGACAACATTCTTGATTTTGAAGAACTGAAAGAGGAGGAATAGAAGGATGCAGGAAGTTGGAGCATATAGTCCAGGAGTAGAAAGAGCATCAAAGTAATGCAAAACTTTCTAGACCTGGTAAAGGAGAAATAATCCTCTTTTAAGAGGGACATAAAGATGTATGTTATAAGCACATTTAAAATACTATGTCATGTTCATATGGATGTATACCTTGAACATAAAAAATTAGGTACAGATGATAACAATACACACATAATTGTTTTCCAAGGAAGGAGTGAAAATGAATAGAGTATTGATTCAAGGACTTCTATAGATACATCAATAGTACAAGAATAAAGATTCCAAATGGTCAAGGCATAGATCAACATTCGACTTGTCTTGATATTGGTTGAGATGGACTATATTCATTAGAAGGAGATGGGAGTGGATGTTGAAATAAAGGTACATGTATTATGAATATTCAATGAACAAGAATTTTGTTGTCAGGGAATCTATGAGACAGAACCAGAGCTATATATCATATTATCTATAGTTCCATAGGTCAGATTCATAGCTATATTCTAGAGAAGAAAACAAAGTGCATTAATCTAGTACCTATTATTGAAGACCCGAGATCAATATGTGTTCCCCAAATAATCAACAAGATGGAAGAGTGAAGAGGCTTCATCACTAAGTTATTGATCAGAATATTCTAGTAAGATGGAAGAGTGAGTTAGAGTTACCATCACTAAGTTGTTGAATATCTATACTTTTGGCATCCAAAAGTTTGTCAGTGGGAAGGTGTGATCCAGGAGGATCTAGGGAACACTCACAGAGGTCCAGGAGGATCCAAAACTCTTAAAGAGGTCCCAAGGGATCCACAAATGCTCAAAATTAAACCATCTCAAAATGTTACAAAAATGGAATCAATGTGTAAACATCGTTGTCATCTTTCCAATGATGCAAATGACAAGTCAAATAGAGTTTGTATGCAAATGTTATGAGCATTCAAAGTTTTGGTCAAACATGGAAAGTCAAAGGCCAAAGTACTTGGGAAAATAAAAAGGTGACATGTGTCACCACTACAAGTGATCTAGGTGGATATCGGTGGCCACCCAGCTTTTTCAATTGGCTCAAAATAGTTTTCTGGCAAATTTGGCAATTTACTATTTTTAGCAGTTTTTAATTTCCGTGGCCATTTTGAGGGCCCAAATGAAGGTTTTTAGAAATATAGGTTCCCAATTATATCCAAAGACATGATTGATCCCCCAAAATTAATCTCCTCGATTATACCTTTCCAACGAGCTATCATATGCCTAAAACGGAGATCGTATGCAAAAGTTACAACCCCAGGAAGTTGATGTACTAACTTACCCAAACGGGGCCCACATGACTTTTGGCGCTTCATCTCCTAGGGTTAGGTTTTTTGATGTCTAGGGTTTTTGGCATTCCTTTTTATTGTAAAATGGCCTTCAGAGCCTCATTGTAATCATCTTCTTGTGAATGCGAGTAGCCATCACATCTCTTCTCAGGGATAAGCTGCCACTATTATAGCGAGTCTTTCACTCTGTATTTTTACAGTCTTTGTACATTTATTTCATTAATAGAAATTGTGTATTACTGTATATCTATGTTTATGGTTTCATATATGATACATTTCTATTATATTATTGAATATCTGTGATATCTCTGTGCATTTCTTTATTATATCTCCGATCTCATTTCATACCAAAAATAATTCGGATTAGTGGTATCAGAGCAGGCTGCTCTTGATCGTTTTTTTTTAGTGCATGTCCCCGACGAGGTCCGAGGATAGGAAGTTGGGTATCGAGCTTGTCTCTCTTGAATACAATTTCTCTCGCACATCCAAGAAACCCTCAATGGCAGAAGAAAAGAAAAACGACGGAGTAGACGATCCTATCAATATGTTGCTTGAGCAAGCTCTCACGTGATAGAGGGATGAAATGATGGAGAATTTTTCCCACATCCTTCAACGCCTGATGATAACAGTAGGTGAATATTCATCAAGTGGCCACTTTGGAGGAACCTTGCATTTCAAGGTACAAGTTAATTTTGATATTCCTGTATTTGAAGGACAGATAGATGCAAAATCCCTAGAAAAATGGTTAACTCTACTAGAAGGTTATTTCTCTGTTCACAATTTTTCCGACAAAG
>SNQJ01S0017975.1:38253-62745 GCA_010110895.2 Picea sitchensis | reverse complement strand
TATCTTTATTTTGACGATAAGTTTGACTTTCTATGCTATCTCTGTTATCTGTACTGTAGTAGATTCCATGTCAATGAACTACTCTACCTCTTGGATTTTTTTTTTGGTATGAGTTAGATGACTGAGTAGGCTATGAGTTTCCAGTTGTTCCCTATGCCCCTCCTTTTTCCATTCCTATTCTTGTTCTACAATCCTTGACTCCATTTTCTTCTCTTTTTCTAATTGAGTCATGAGGGATTCTTTGATTTTGACATAGGTGTTCATATTTTTCATGTTTTCTAGGTTGGAGACTACTGCTTTTTGTATCCCACACTTACTTAAAGAATTTGCAAACTGAGTCAGCCATTCACTTACTACCGAGTTTATAAATGTGGCCTACTTGGAGATATCATCCAGTTTTTGCCAGAACCATTTAAGGTTATCAGATTCTACTACAATGACCATGGATGTTTATTCCTTGATTCTTTGAATCTTGGTTGATGTTATGTTGTATTGTTTTTGTGCCTCATCCTTTTCAGTGTGAAGTAGTGCCACTTGTTATTGATTCTCTTTATTATCTTTAATCATCATTTCAATCAGGCCTTTGAATCCTACCAAGGGTTCCTCTCCTTCCAACCTTTGCTCTTCTCCTAAATGTTTCCTGACCTCTTCTCTACATTCCTGCAACATTTTTATTTTATTTTATTTAAGTTTTGATACTCGACTTCCTTTTTTGATGACTTTCTTCCATTTTTTTGTTGATTCTTTTGAGATTACTTCATGTAAATCAAAGATTTGGTTGTATGATATGGAGATTGGGTCAAGGGTAGTTTAGACAGTTGAAGCCGATGGGATATTTGTTTTGGGTCGTCTTAAATGTGATTGATATTTTTTTCATAGTTTTCCCTAGAGTCCTTGTGGACTGTCCATCCTTATCCTATTTTTTGATGTCTATTGTTCATAGGAATGAGTTGGCTACTGTTGGACAATTGTTTTTTTTTTCTGGCTCCTTTTCTTGAGTTTCCTATGTTTTCAATGGGGGTTGTTGCTCATGTTTCATCCCTTGTTCCATGTCTTGATATTTGTGTTTAGGTGGGCTCATAAGATGGATATCTAGAAGTGTTTCCTCCATGTGATGGTCTTTTGGTTTTTCTTATTTCGGTAGTTGTTATGGTTGTGCCTCTATGCCTATCATTATGTCGAATGGACTTGAGTCATGTGTTTCCACTTCATGGTTCTCACCTTCCTATAAGTTGACTTCTTGCTAGTCGGGTGACTTCTCGACAGACTCATGCTATTGTACTAAATCGATCAGGTGCATCAAATGGAGTGGTATTTCTTCGACCGAATGTCGTTATTGTAGTTGGTTGATGTGAATATCCTGTTCAACCAATTTATATGGTTGGTCAGACTATGTTTCTTCTTATGACTCAACAATTATCAGTTATCTTGTCTTCTTCTTGGCTGGCCATTCTTCTACTATGACTACTAGCTTGGATGGGGGCGAGTATTTTGTTAATTCAATTTCTACATCGATCGTTATATTCTTTTATGATATTTTCCTCAACCTGACTTCTCATTTTGTGCATGTGGTTGTGATTCATTTTGGGGTAACAAGGATGGTTGTTCCTTCCAAGGTTTTCTTCTTTTTGGATCCTCTTTTTTCCATCTATTGAATTGTGATTTTTATTTTTTTGACTTGATTATTTTTAACCATAGCCCTTTCCATGGATTATTTCATTTCCATCCCAACCAATGAACTAAAAATATTCTTCATCATAGATGTATCCTATCAATTATGTCTTTCTTTCTGCTTTGTTTTTTTAACATTTTTGCTTGTAATACTAGACATTTTTTCTTGAATGATGGGGTCATTGAAATTAATCTCTTCATTTGACTAAAAAATTTCTCTCCATATTTCCTCTGTGTCAATGGATATTTCTCTGACTCTGAAAACCTTCTTACCCTTTTCCTTTTTTGATGGATTCTTTCTTTTCCCTCGTGATGGATTTGTAGGGATGACTTCTAGGGCTTCCAAATCTTTCAAAAAAGGGATTGTATACAATTATGCTTATCTTTCCTCCTCATGTTATCCATGAGTAAAAGGAAGGATCAAAGGCAATTCTGGTTGGTGCACTTTAGGAGGAATTTCTATCTCTTGGTTTGTTTGTATTTCTAGCTCCATGAAAAATTCTTCTTGTTGTTGGTTGATAATGTAGCTCTTTTGGTTTTGGTTCCGAATCGAATCCACACCAAATCTTGGTGTTGTCGATTTCTAGCTAAATGTGGCAAGGATTTGATAGGTCCCAACATATTGGTTTCTCAACCTGCCACCTATGTGAATTATCTTTCAAATTTCTGACCCATAGTTAGAACATCTCGTGGGGTTCCATTGAACTAGATGCACTTTTTTTTCTAATGAAAAAATTCTATATTTCTCTATTGCTGGGAATTTCTTATTTGTGAATGTCACCTCACAAAATGGGATGTAATACTCCATTGATAACTATATTAATAGAAAATGGAACTTGATATCATTGTCAGATCCTTGGCACTCCTTACAATTGGTTTGGATGATGTCGACTAGGTGCTCTGACCAGTTGAATTTTTTTGTTTTTTGAAACACTTAAGCTATTGATTCTATCATCATTATTTTAACATCCAATGCCCTACTAGCTGGTGTAAATAACATGGATAGGATTATAGCATTCCATATTTCTCGTAGGTCAGTGATTTTATTGATGACTATCCCATTGGAGTTTTTATTTGTTGTTGACACCATTAAAAATTTCATTCAATCATTAGTATTTGATGTTTTCAACTCTAAAGCCCCTATCTTTGGAATGTCAGTAATTTTTTGAATAACCCCACATGTTATTTATATGGGTTTCTTGAGCCAAACATATCCCTGATGAAAACATATGATAATAAATTTTTCTACTTCTTCCTTCCATCGTCCTAATTCAATGACTTTTGGTGCTCCCAAAAGATGTATGATTCCATCTTTTTCTAGGAACTCAGTTTCAGGCTTCCAACATCCATTCTCCATCCCCCATTTTGTAAAAGTCTCCCATTTATTTCTCCATTCCAAATCCTCTAGTCTCACCTGTCGTATGTTCTCCATCCAAATTTGCAATGGTGTTAATGTTATTTTGTCGAATCTTTGTCTTGATCTCGACCCTTCCGTTGCATCGATGACTTGTCCTCTCATTCTCGTTATTTTTGTGTCCATATTGGTGGTATTCCACAAGTTGAGAGAGTTTGCAAGTTCACCTGATTGCACGGTCGTCTCTATACTCGACTACGGGGGATGAAATAATAATGAGGTGAATTCATATGCATCCTCCAAATTTATAGTTGGTAGATCAAAGTTCAGATTATATGCATCTAGTTGTTCCCTAGATTCATGTGCCTCTGTCATGATTATTGGAGATATGATTGACTCATATGAGTTGACATATAGGATATTGCTTACTTGGAATTCATGTGGGTCTTTTCGATCATTAAATGGAGCACTCTGTAATTGGTTATCATACATGTCAAGGCCGTTGTAAGTTGTATTGGTGGTTGTGCAATGATCTTCTTTATCACTTTGGTTATTAATGTTACTATTATTCTTTTATGTCCTTTCCTTCCATGACTTGAATGCGTTGGATTTTTCGGAGTTAATGTTTTCATGGCCATTATTAGCTTTTGTTTGGTCGACTAAGTCTCCTCTCTTGATACACGGTCGGTATATGGGTCAACCAACTGGTGTTTTTACATCGTCGGGTCCAATCTTGTTGGATCTACTTAATTAATGTTCTTGATGGATAGCCTTATCCTCCATTTTTTTTTTCATACTCCCATTTGTATGATAACCACACTCTCTTGTACTACGCTCGCTTGAACCTCGTTCTTTTGATTGGATATGTCTCAATCAATTGATTTATTTTTCAACAGTATTTTTCTAAAGTAGGGAGATGGGATGGTGTTTCAAGCATGTATTGTTCTGCTTTGTCTATATATTGACCAAGAGTTTATTTCTCTCTCCATTCTGCCTTTTGTTTCTTTACTTTGAGGCTTTGAGATCCTTTTAATACTTAACTTTTCTTCTATCTTTTTTTTTTCATATACCTGTATCTCTATACTCGAATTGTGTAACTAACTTTGGTTTATTATATACAAGCAAGATTTATTTTCTTAATGATGATATTAGTCTATGTTTTTCTGACTTCGACCATGTTGTTCTATCTTTGGTCAGTCCTTGTTGGCATATTTTCCTTTATTTTTTTTCCAACAGGGATTTTTTCCTTCTATGTATAGTACTTTTCTAAGTGGGATCCATTAATTACTTTCTTGAATGGATACCTTAACAAGGTTCAAATTTTGACCACTCATGTTGGTCGAATGTCTTCAATAACATAAGTACCAAGCCATATTTTTTCTATCTTTCTCGATTTTCCTTTTACTCGGCTGCCATATAACAAGACCAAGTCTCCATTTTTTATGTCATTCTTCTTTAAGTGGTAGTCATGCCATGATTTATGTTGTTTTTTTTTCACTTCATGGTGATGCATTGCAATTATTCTTTATTCTTCTAGTTTATTTAATTCATACAGTAGGTCATTTATGCTTATGTCCTGGTCAAATTTATCCATGGCTTTTACCCTATCGGAGTTGAACCAAAAGTGAAATGGAATAACATATTATTGTCCATATACTAAATTGAATGGATTTTTTCCAGTCGATTGCCGATAAGCAGATCTATACACCCATAATACTATGAGAATTTTATCATCCCATTCAATTTTGTTGACACCACAATTTTTTTTGAGTCCTATATGTAATATTTTATTGAATGCTTCAACAACCCCATTTTCTTGGGGGTGATATGTTGTTGTTCATCTGTGGTCGATCATAAAATTCTTTAGCAGGACTTGGATTGTTTCATTTATGAAATGTGTTCCCTGGTCTCTAATTAGTGTAAGTGTAAATCCAAACCTTGTGATTATGTTCTCCTAAATGAACTTCGCTGCCACTTCTTTGGTACATAATTCGACTGGTTCAACTTCTTCCAATTTGGTTACATATTCTACTGCAGTGATAATATATTTGTTGCCGGTCCTTTTTTATCTTTGAGGGAAAGGTCCAAAAAAGTCGATTGCCCATATTTCAAATGCTTAATTAGAGTTTAATGAGGTTAGTGGCATCTCATTCTTCCATAGAGGTCAACTAATCATCTGAAAACTATCAAACTTTCTAACTTTCTGTCGACATTCTTTGTGTAAGGTCGACCACCAAAGACCCACTTGAAGTATTTTTTGAGCTGTCAAGTCGGCCTGGAAATGGCCCCCAGCTGGTCCTGCATGAGCTTCATTTATAATTCTTTCTCTTTCATGTTCGATAGTGCATCTCCTTAGGATATTGTCTGGTCCCATTTTTTACATATATCCATTTATAATGGTGAATGATGTTTCTTTTAGGGATAACACCTTCTTTTTACTTGTTGGGAGATCATTTGGAGCCTTTCCTTCTTCTATTTTTTTTTTTATCTCCTCCATATATTTTGGTGCATCTTTGATTCAAAATAGCTATGTGTTTGGAAGGTCTTCATGTATTCCCGTCATATCCTCTCATGTTTCAAGTCGGGATAAATGGTTGGGTCAGACGTTCATTTTCCCAGGTCGGACAATTATTTCAAATTCAAATTCTTAGAATAATAGCAGCCATCGAAAAATCGTTCCTTGGTGAACCAGATTATTAACTAAAAATTATAATTCCTGATGATCTATAAATAATGTGAAAGTATTGGAAAGCTAGTAATGTCAAAACTTTTGTAGTGAAAATATCATTGATAAAGATTCCCTTTCTATGGTCGAATAGTTTCTTTCTGCTTTGTTCAATTTTAGAATGGTGTATGCATTTTGGTGATCGATTATGTCATCATATGGTTTCACTAGAACTGATCCAACAACAACATTTGAGGCATCGACATGGATGTGAAACCTTCTTGACCAGTCAGGAAATTTTAATACAAGGGGTTTCGACTAGTTTTTTATTTAATAGTTTGAATGATTCTTGGAAGTCTTTACTTCATATGAACTCAACTTCTTTTCTTAACAACGCATCCATTAGGAATGTGATATCTAAATAATGGCATACAAATTTTATGTATTATCCCATGTGTCCCAAGAATATTTTATTTTTTTTCTCATTTACGGGTGGCTTCAGGTAGAGGATGATTTGGATCTTTTCCATGTTGAATTTTACTCTGTATTTGCATACCACATATCCTAACAAAATGCCAATTGGTGTGGGAAAAATGCACTTCTTAATGTTAATGGATAGTTGGGTTTTTTTGTAGCATTTCAGCATCAATCAAAGCCATTGTATATAGTTTTTAAATAAGTTGTATATTGTTCGGTCGTTGTATATATATATATATATACTCTTGGAATTCTTTGACCACTATTCTTGAGAAAACTATTGGGGCATTATTTATTTTGAATGGCATAACTCTATAGGGAAAAGAGCCAAATTATTAGACAAATGTTGTCTTTTGTTGATCCTCTTTGGCTATTGGTACCTAATCATATCAAGAGAACCCATATGTAAATGAATAACATTCATGGCCCATGATTTCATTAATTATTTCATCGACAAAGGGGGTGGGGAATGAGTCTGTCACGATCAATTTATTGATCCCTCTCAAATCAACACAAATTGGTAGTTTCTTGGAGTTGTGATTTTTAAGTTGCACTACCATAGGGATTTCCCATTCTACTTTTTCAATTGGGTAGATGATGCCTACTACTAGCATTCCCTCAACTGTTTTTTGGACAATGGGATTATATTTGCGGGCTAACTTGTATGGACGGTTTTTAATCAGATTTTCCCCCGAGATAAGTTCAATCTTCATTTATCCCATTTCTGCTACAAGTCCTTTTAAATTTGTGTAGTCTCACGAAAATACATCTTGATATTCTTTTAGCAGATCTATTATGTCAGTTGTCCTTTTTTTCGACCAATCGTTGCCTACTTGTACCATTTTTAGTTGATCATCCTTTGATATGTTGAATTCTTTAGTCTTGATTTTAGCATTCATCCACTCTAATGGTTTTTCTTAATTGTTGTACTATTCCCCTTCTTCGATTCTGGTAAAGATTTTTGTAAAGTAGGTTGTTTGTGATCTTCCTTTTCTTCCTTAGATATGTTTAGTATTGATTTTACATTGTTTTGCAGCATCAGATGATCCTTTTTCCATTTGAAGCTCTGTCCTGGATAACTTATATTCTCCATTTTGATTCTTCGAGCTATCATAATTCCCTTATTTTATGTCAAAAATGAGGTTGCAAGTTGACGTCAATCCAAGGTCGACCGTCATCTTCCCTTTTTATCTTTGTGTAGTTGGAGTCAATTTTAGAGGAAAATTTTAATCTCATGTGGTTCTTCTCTTAGATGTTCCTCTTCTGGGGTGAATTTGAAGTCTTCGATAAAAATTTCTTTGATTTCAGACCAATTTAGTGTATGACCACAAGCTTCTTCAATCTTGTACCATTTACTTGGTATTTCATCTAATGTGCTTGGAAACATATGGGGACATACCTTTTCATATTTGCATATGATTATGTGCCATTCCTTCTCAGAATTGTGAATATGTTCAAGTCGATCATACCTGATTTTAAAAGTGGGAATCTCAATAGTTTTGCAAAGTTTATTTTCCCTAAAGAATTCTATGTATTATGTTGATACACTTGTATTCATTTGAAGTCTAGAGGAATGTGTTTCCCACCATATTGAAGCCTAGCATATGAAGGTTTCTACTAGGCATTTAGTCCTTATGTGCTCACCAATAGATTTGGAAATCACTTCGACATGTGTCAAAGGTTCATTCCGTTCATTATAACGTAAAGTTGATCGTTCTGTTGTCGATCAGAACGAGGGTGGGATTATGTCGATGTTTCTTTTCATACACTATAATTATTGCTTGGATCGAAAAGCATGTCCTTGGATGTTTTATGGGAATAAATTCAATGTACCAACAATATTTTGCGTGTGCTTTGTATTTTTCTAACTGCTAGTTATACAAGGCTAAGTCTAAGTTATGCCCGACCAACGTAGGATATTCTCTCAAAATTTATCCTTGTGAATTCAGTTCAACATAATCTTTTTTCTCATTGACTATTTGATAAAGGAAGCGAGATTCTTGATCCTCATCCCATGATTCATTCCATGGTTTTACTTCTTTTGGGTCCAAAGGGATGAATATTTTTCTTTTGCTTCCTCTTAATTTGATTCTATCTCTTTCAAGGGAGATAATCGCTTTCATTTTTCAACCCCATGGTTGATCGACAAGTGCTATGTATGTGGCATCCCCTCGACTAGGTCGATTACCTGAAATTTGAATTGAGTTAGTATACCTATAATTTGAGTTTCAACATTTCTAAGTATACTGATGGGCTATATCAGTATTTGATATGCCATCTTGCGGTAATTCAAAGTTGGTGCTAATGCAGGTCGGCCCATTCTTATCAATGTTTTTCTAGGTAAGATATGGACTTGAGATCCGAAATCAATAACTACTTGTTTGATTAGTACTTCAATGATTTACAGATCAAATCACGGGTCATAATATTTATGTTGATAAGATATCTTCCTGACATCCTTGGAAGGTCTTTTTCCTTATTTATATTCTCTTAATATGTTGAGAAAATATAGCAATCGATAGACTGATTGTTTTTCCTTTAACAATTGTAGGAATTCTTGTGTAGTATCATCATTTCATCTTCTTTTGTTTTTCCTATCTTGGTTAGAATTATTTAAGAATCTAATGGACTCCCTCATAATTTTTTCTTATTTGTCTGGATTTGGGAAGAGGCTATCCTTCCCTCTCAGTTGGTCTTGTGAAGGGGTATTGATAATATCTCTCCCATCACCAGATCGTGTGATTATATTTATGTTTTTTGAATTGAGTACTTCTTCTTTTGATAATGTATGTATAAGATTGATTTCTTTTGTAGTCATAATCTTGTCGAGTACTATTGGAAAATATTCAAATGAATGGTCTCTGAAATTGCATATATTACAAAATTTCAGGTCAATCCGATATTTTATGAGACCGTCTGGGCTAATATGGCTATCCTTCCAACAATTTTAATAGTAGGTTCGAACCCAACCCGGACGACGAACTCTGAATCAACCTCGACTAGCACATCCTCATCCTCGACCGTAGTAATAATTTCTTCGACCGTAATTACTAGTTTGGTCAGTAGCTTTTGTATGATATAGTGTTTTTATGTTATCTATATGTTATATAGTAGCTTTTGACTGTAATAAGATTCTAGTGTTTTAAGGTTCCTGTGGTGTGATTTTTCAAAATTGTTATCTAGATTTTACTGTGGAAAATCCGGATAACAATTCTGAAGATTCTAGTGTTTTGTGACTATGAGTTTCATAGATATGAAACCACTTAGAGTTCTTTAAATTTTGTGGGAATCCCATAATTTATCACACACAAACCAATGTATTTTTGGGTCCTCATCTCCCTCATAGGTGGGGATGTGGTTAAATCCAATTTTTATTTTCTTTTTAGGAAATAATTTTTTTTTGTGGTGTTTGGGTTACCACACTTTTCAACTCACTTGTTGAGTCTTCAGTCGATTTTTCTTGTATCACTTCTTCTATCCGTCGGTATTCTACTGGATGTTATTAGAGAAATAAATACTTCTTTTAATATATATAAAGTACTTCTTCAGTCTAAGAAAATTGGTCTTTTTACTCGACTAAATGTTGCTCCAATGGTCGTGTTGGTTCACAAATCTGATTTATTAAATTAATTTCTTCTCTTGATACTAGATTTTTTAGGGAGGGTGAGTTGGTCAGATACTTGATTTAGATGAGCACGTTTTCAGTTTGATTTATTCCTGGCTCAATGATGGTTGTGTCTTGTAGGTTTCCATGCTCATCAGTTCTATACCACAATCTTGCGGATTGGTCATCGATCTGAAGTCTTTGCAGGAGGAACTCTTTTCTTCAGGGTCTAGTTTCTAGAATGAGGGAAGAGAATATCTCTGGTCCTCATAATCCATGCTTTTAGGTTGGTCTTCTGGTTGATAGGAATTCATTCTAGCCTCTATCAACTATGCATCACTTCTTTTGTCGAGGGTCGTCGTGACTGCTTTTATTTCCAACTATGGTTGATTTATTTCATACTTAGACTACTCACACACTTTATGAGGCTAACCCTCCCCGATCATTTTTCTATTTGACTTCAAACTATTCCACAGGTTACAAATCTCTTCTCTTTTCTTTTTCCTTTTATCTCGTTCCAATATCTGGATGTTAGTAGCTTGCTTACGTGATTATTTTCCTCTCGATGAAATTTATACTTTAGTAATCACAATTCTTGGTATGATTTTCTTGCGACATATTTCAAATTCGACTGACCCCCCATCATCGACCCAACTTACTCGAAGTTAGTGGTGTTGGCCATGTTCATTTTCTCAGAAAGTAGTTCCAGGCTTGTCTTGTGTCCTTGCACCTTGCGTCGAGAAATCCTTCATGAACTCTTCGTCCCTTTCTCCAAGTTTGTTATTTGGTATAGGTATACCTAGTCGAGGTCAGTATTCAACAATGTTATTGACTCCCTTTTTGAGGAGGAATTTGGGAATAGGATTTAGAACAGTACACAAGAATCCTTCGTGCAATTTAGTGTAAACTTTTTATTTTATTTTATCAAGAGATGTTTGATCTTCAATGGCTTATTCTGAGATATATAATCTTCGACAATTCTCTCGAACCAGTCGTGAAAATTCCTTTGTCCTTCATTCGTGATCTTGAGGCCTAATTTCTCATCGGTTGTTAATTTATGCATTACCCTTTTTGTTTATGTACTCGAACAAGGATTATGGGATGGATTCCATAAATATTTTGTGACTCGTCGAGAAGAATCGTGATCGTGCTTCTATTAATGAAAGTTTGTTTCTTCATGAAAAGTTATGGATGTAATTATCATTTTTTCTCTCCCACCATTCGCAAATTTCTTGTAGAGTTATCATTTATGTAATATTTTTCATTCCCTAGTCAAGAACTACTAAAAACAAAACCAATGTTGTAATCTACGGAAAATTAAGAGAGAGTCACCAATAGTTCTTTACATAGGAAAACATAGCATACATACATGTAGAAATAGATGAAGACATACAAAAGTAATGGAATCCCAAAGAAAAACACTTTATTATATGATATATCAATGCAACACAATAGATACATTGTCTCTCATAGAGCTTGTCTATTCATACTTCTATATATAGTTACCAGGTAGTTGTAACTTCTTAACAATGTGGGTCGGTCGGTTAATAGATACCTTTATAGACTTATACTTCCGACTTGAATGGTCGACCAACTATCTCTTAGTCGACCATCGGGTCTAGTTAACAGAGTTGACTAGCCCCTACAATAAGTATCCATATTTTGAGATTGCATTGTGTAGCATACCATAGAGTTCCGTGAAGAAAGTATAAGGTGTTTGTACTCATTTTTTTCAAAATTTTGAGAGGAATGCAATGGTTCTCTTTGTTTATGAGTTTGAGATACATATAAAAAGGTCATCGTAAGAACAAAAAAAATTGAGAATTAATAAAGAAGTCCCCCAATTCGAAGTGGACCCGAAGACGTAGCCCAAGATGGGTGAACTTTGTTAACAAAACAGTGTAATTTGATTTTGTTATTGTTGTTCTATTTTACTTATTTTCATGAAAGTTATTCATCAGTTTAATGAGTTTTGATAAGTAAGTGAACTCATATTATTTTCATATATTCAAATGGTCATATATTTTGAATCTAGTTAGATGTTGATGTGTACTCAAGAAATAATTTAACATCTATGGATTTTCGGAACATCAAGATTTTCCCAAGCTTCATCAGGGGCATTAATTCCTTGAAGATGAAACATTAAGTTAGAAGAGATGGAAATTATGATTAGTCAATGTGATTCATCATTCCTATTATCCCATTTGAAGTTTTTTTCATCATTAGTCGGTTCTTGTACTTTTCCCAAGGTAATATGGTACAATCCTTTAATTTTTAGTGAATCTTCCATATGGAATTTCCATGAGAAGTAGTTGGTGTTGGTAAGAAAAATATCAATGGGAGAATCTATATTAAAATATGTGGAGAATATATACTTAAATTCTAAAATTTCTATTCTAGATGGAAATTTCTCGAAAAAATAGTCCATTTAAAAAAAAATGAAACTGAAAACAAACTTCATATGTGAAATTTATGTCATTTTAAAAAAAAGACATAAACGATAACCAAATAATGAATGCATGGAAATTTAAAAAAAAAACTAACAAAAAGGAGACTTAAACTCAATACCTCTTACTAATTAAAGTAATTTTCAACCAAGTGAGCTAGTGCAAAACAAATTATAGTCATAAGAAGGAGGATTGGGGTTGTTGTTGGTGGTGGTGTTGTGGTTGTGGAATATGACTTTGGTTTTGGACTTGTCACTTCGGATTGTAAGAAATAATAGGATATTTATCTTTATTCAATAGAATAAGAGTACCGAGTAGCAGTTAATGCAAGTCAAGAAGACTTATGTCTTTCACAGATCCTTTCAGAGTTTGGATTCCATCAACAACATCTAACCACCCTCTAGTGCAACGATAATAGTTCCATAAAGCTTACCAAGGATCCAATTAAACATCAACACAAAAAACACATCGATCTACAAATTCACTTCATCCAAAATATCATTCATGATCGAGTTATTGAAGTTCTCTTTTTCCCTACAGAAGATCAAGTTGTAGATATTTTCACAAAGTCTCTTACAGAAGTGAAGTTTTCCAAGATTCGATCTATGTTTGGATTTCAAGAAGTTTTCATTTAAGGGGGGATAGGCTCTAATTCCTCCTTCCTTCTCCTATTGTGTCACCTTTTTAAATCCTTCAATCCCATCCCAAGTTGTTCTTAAGGGAGGATGTTAGTATATTTAGACACTTAAGAGTTAGTTAAGGTCAACTTGGTCTAATGTGTCGTTAGGTTAAAGTGTGTTTATTATTGTGTTTCCTTAGTATGCATTAGTATGCACCTGTAATATGATGGTCACAATATCTTCCCAACATAAAGTTATCTGACGAATCATATTCTCCTTGATTTTAATGACTACATTGATCCATGACTTAACACTAGATCAGTCCATGATATCTATTTAAGGAGCATGGAGAGTCATTTGTCGACGATCTATTGTGAGAAACTCTCTATAGCATATTTTATTTTTAATTAATAAATTGCTCCAAGTGGCCACATTGGTTGGGGTCATGGATGTTTCCCCACATGGGTTTTACCACATAAAAACATTGGTGTGTTTATATTTGATCTAGTTGTATGATTAGTTACTGAAGGTGTTCGTCCTCTATTGGAATACCCATGTTGTTGAACATCAGAAGGATATACAACACTACAAGATAGAGAAACAAGAGGGTTATTTAACATTACATGCACTTAAATGTCAGGATAAACATGGAAATCTTGTGATTGATTTTGAAAATTTAAGGTGTATTGTTAAAGCCAATAAGCTTGTTGTATAATTTCACTATCTGGATAAGAATACTTTCCTAAATTGTTGTGGCTCTAGATAATGGGTGGATTACTTGGAAGTTTCAACATGTTTTCTTGGATGAGGAAAATATATTAAAAGGAAAACATCTAATTGATCCGTCAAACCCCCATAAAATATCATTTTTCTTACTATAAGTTGATAAATTATAATCAAGGGATGATCAATGTCTTAGTGACATCACATGGAACTCATAGTATTTCATGAAGGTATTTCATGATGAAATTTTGTTGATTCATACTAGACTAACAAACTTAACAAGATAAGATATATGTACTAAATAGGTATTTTGGTGGTCTTTCTTGAATTGGATGTGATATATAGTAATGATTCCTAATATATTCATGCATACTAGTGATTCTAAATTTGTTGATGAAACATAATAAGAATGTTCATGATATTTTATTATATGTTATGCATTGAGTTTATTGATCAATACAGTAATGTTTATGATGGTCTATTATTCTACATATCCTAAGTGTTCATGGGATTTGTGATGTTATGTATTCTTATGATCACATGTGGTTTCATTATATTTTAAATAATGTGATTTTATGATGACATGTGGTAATTGGATGTGAATATTTTATGGTGACATGTTGATATGATATTCTTCTATAATGATATATCAATGATGCAATGACATGTTCTAATCTGTGACATGGTTCTATCATGATCATATTTCATGATGAAATATTCTTATGACACTATTTTTGGAAAAGTTGTTTCTTACTATTTAGGATGTTGTGATGACAATTATGTTGAGATATTGTCATGTTCTCGTGATGGCATGCAATAGTATGAAATAAATAATTTCCTATGAGATGATTTTATGATTATAAATAATTAATTAGTTGCATGATCTGAGGTGATGATTAACATAAAATCCACCAATGGACTTAGAGGGCTAGTTCGTTCAATCATCTTTTGGGATCTCATACCTATGAAGGAGAATAATAAAATGTAACACATTATGGGTTGGGGACAAACTCAATCAATAATACTATGCCAATTGTTCTCTTACCTTAGCTCAAGAAACGATTTCCTATGAGATGATGATTTTATGATTATAAATAATTAATTAGTTGCATGATCTAAGATGATGATTAACATGAAATCCACCAATAGAACTAGAGGTATATTTTGATTCAATCATCTTTTGGGATACAATACCTATGAAGGAGAATAATATAATGTAACACCTTATGGCTTGGGGACAAACTCAATCAGTAATAATATACCGATTATTCTCTTCCCAAAGTTGTGATGTTAAATTTTGAAGTCACTTGTAGTTACATTGATGTTTTTTATGCTAGTTGTAATAGAGGGTGGTGGAGTGGAGGATAAGGGAAGAATGTAAAGAGAAAAACAAAAAAATACAACGAACATTGTTAAAGTTCCTTGAGTGGGGAAGTATGCAATGCCTCATATTATATAATAATAATAATAATAATAATAACAACAACAATAATAAATATATA
This sequence comes from Picea sitchensis, assembly GCA_010110895.2. Lineage (NCBI taxonomy): Eukaryota > Viridiplantae > Streptophyta > Pinopsida > Pinales > Pinaceae > Picea > Picea sitchensis. The sequence continues at coordinate 47,682 of SNQJ01S0017975.1, read as the reverse complement.
AACTAATAAATCATTAATCATAGATAAATTGATTCTATAAAGAGATTAAAAGAACAAGAATAACTAAAAATAAATAAAATGGAAATCAAAGGAAAATCTAATTAAAGTTTCAAGAAAATTGGAAATGAAATAATGATAAAAAAAATTGCATACTTAAACAAAGATAATAGATAACTGGTTGGGTGACAAGTGGAGTCTATGCATGATAATTTTATTGGATAGTTGGTTGTCATTGATGTCAACCATGGTCAACCCTAGAAGAATCCCCAAAGAAAGTTTGAAATAATCTATAAGTGATGGGTGTATTTGGAGAAGTCGCCAAAGTGGTCACCTTATGGCATAGCTTTAAGCATGGCCCTCACGAGAAGACACTTTTAAGAAGTCTACAAGAGGCTCTTTGTTGTGGGTGGGAAATCCCTCCTACGAACTAGCATTAAGGGTTTTATCATGCATGCAGTAATGACCTAAATTATCCTACTTCTTACCAACATCCCAATCATAAACCCCATTATTCATATGCAAATACAAGGTTAAAGAGATCAAGTTACTGTACCTTAGTTTCCGTGTTTGATGTCGATCCCTTTAACATTTTGTCGCTCCTTGATGCAACTCTCCTCCTAACACTGAACTTCATTCATAAAAGAAAAAAAAAGAACTCCACGTGCATATGATCTATAAACTAATGGTTTAGAGATTCTCTCAAACTATAATCAAATTTAAATATTAACAATCTCATATGGCGAGACGAGAAAGTACTTCTTTTATTAATCTCACAAGAGTAACCTTACAATAGTAAGATCGACCACTGCTCCTCGAATATGGTCCTAGGCTCCTCTTCAACTGTGCTCCAACTGCTTCTGTATATGCTTCTTTTCACACAATAGTTGCAAAAGGTTGGGGCAAGGGGAATACTAAATTGGGTATAGTTTCTTTTCTATGATTTTTCTCCTTCCAAATGGGACCCCTACCCCTTATTTTATAGGCTAGAAAGGTCTAGGTATTTGTTCAAGTGATCGGCTATGGGTGGTCAAATAGTTTAGTTAACTTACCCAAAACTATGTGTTTTGTCTGCAACTTTCCATTTTTCATGCTTTTTAGGTATACGCAGGATGTAGTGGGTCAGCCATCATACACACACGTGCAGTAGTGGAGAAGGGCGTGTATGCCTTAAAAAAGGGTGTTTTTTAAGAAGTTGTTCAGTAGTGGCTTGGAAAATAAGGAAAATGAGATGGCCTGATGCCAGGTAAGCATGTCTGGTGCAATTTAGGGCTATAGCGAATTCCCCCTAATGTGTGAGGTCGAAAGTGTTAGAATATAGAAGATGGTGTGCTCGTTTTACCATTGACGATACCTTCGTCACCCAACCATAGGCCGAAGGCTCCCTCCGAGCACCTTAACCTTGACTAAGAATTCCTCCGGAAGCAAACCCTAGGCTAGATAGCCAAACAAAGGGTAGTGCATCTCTCTCCAAGGATATCGCAACAAAAAAGACTGATCAAATAGTCCCAAACCCTAGCCAAGAGATATTCAAGCCAATATTGAAAACTTGTTGCTGTTGTAGCTGCACCAACAACTCTCCTCCAAACCTGCACACACGACTGCAACTGCAGTGCGCACAAAACTAGGAACTGCAATTCTGAGATACTGTCAAATGAGAATTGGCACCCTGTATTTATAGTGGTTCTTCCAGTTTTACTGGGTCCAAATTATCCTTCTGGATATGTGTCTGTTTAGTATATTATTATTATTTTTGGCTGACTTCTTCTCTTGGAAGCTAATAGCCTAATATAAATTATCTTCTTGAGCCGACAAGGCTTCTAGAGTTATTAGCCAACTCATTATCCTTTCTCTTGCTTCCCGGAGTATTCTATTATCGTCAGGTTCACATGTGGAGGTAAATACCTCCCGCAACTACCATAATACTAACACTCCCTCCTAGATAGAGAGGTATTTACAAGTAATGTACTTGAGCACAAAAACATACCATTTACCCGGTAGCATCAATATAGTCATATATACTATTTCATGACTAGATCATGAGCATCACCATCACCATCATCTGCATTAAATCTCAAAGCCATACTTCATCTGAGTAATTAGATATGATGTTGGATAAGTCACTCTCACCATAGAGTGATACAAGAGGAGTAAAAGTTCTGAACTATTTTTCGTCTGGAAAATCTCTGTTCATCATCCATCTGAATGATCATTATCTCCAATAAACTGTTGATAGTCTTCAAGGAAATTAGAACAAGGAGAGCACAACTGTGTCTATTCATAGTAGTACATAACTACAATCCATTGGTTCACTACCACATCAAGTAACATACAAGTACTTTATCAACAACATATAGTTGCGAACAATGAAACATAATCACCACAATAGTCCTCATCTACTGTCATACAATCTTCATAACAAACATCTGATAGCATCCTGCATAGAAACAATGTTATGATATAAACTGATTTTTTTGGGCCAATCTTTCACTCACATCTGTGAGATTTGAAATAATATATGCCATAGTATTCTTCATCTACTATCGTATAATCTTCATAACAAACGTCTGATAGAAATCTGCACAGAAACAATGTTATGATATAGATTGAATTATCTGGGCCAATCTTTCACTCACATATTGTGAGCTTTGAAAGAATATATGCCTCACAACCAGTGGAACATATCCACCATAGTAGTATATCTCTACTGTCTAGAGACAGGTAGTCTCCATAACAATCATTTGATGCCATCCTGCATAGAAAAATATTTTTAAGGATAAACTGAATCCTCTGGGCCAATATTTCACTCACGTTTGTGAGATCTGAAAGAATATATGCCCTCATCAGCAATGGGCTATCTGCCCTATTCTTCACAAACAAGGAAGAAGGATTGTCTCTGATTTCTGAGCCTAGACCATTTCTCACCCTGGGCCATTCTTCCTACACTAATCAAAGTGCACCCTGGACAGAATGTATAAACCCTAAGAAATGTTTGGACCATTCCCCACCTTGGGCCATTCCTCCTACACTAATTAAAGTGCACCCTGGAGAGAATGTATAAACCCTAAGGAATGACTGTCCCTAATTGTTGAGCCTGGACTATTCCCCACCCTAGGCCATTCCTCCTACACTTATCAAAGTGCACCCTGGAGAGAATGTATAACCCTAAGGAATAACTGTCTGGACCATTCCCCACCCTGGGCCATTCCTCCGACACTAAAAAAAGTGTAACCTGGAGAGAATGAGTCTTCCCTAAGGAATGTCTATCCTGCATCAACCTCCAAAACAAACCATTCTTTGAAACTGCTCACAACTGTGAAATTCGAAAGAATGACTGCCTGGCGAGGCATATCATTCTACTTGACCACTACTCAGAGTGACTGCCAAGAAGAATGACTGTCCTAGACCACTCCCCATGTTAACCACAATGGAAATTCATTGTCTATGATAAATCAACAATCAGTTTGCCTCCCATGTTAACTACAATGGGAATTCATTGTCCTTCAGAAGTCTCAATCCACTTTCCGAACAGGAAAGCATCTGTCCAATCTGGACTATTTTTCAATTAATAAATAATATTTTCATTGCTCCCTCCTAATTGGAGATTTATTTAAATCACAAAAATAAATGTTTTTCAAGAATATTTTCCGTACCTTCTTCTAGCTTGGAGATTCTTCCCTTTCAGCTAAGGGAGTTATTTCCACGATCCCTATATTCTCTTGGAAATATGCAAACTTTATTCTGGATAGAGGTTTTATCAGGATATCTGTTGTCTGCTCATCAGTGGGGATATATATTGGAGAACCACTTTCTCCTTTCTGGACTTCATCATGGATAATGTAATACTTGTACTTTAGTCTAGAACATTGTGAAGGCTTCATGTAGATCTGGATGATAGAGTATATCATAGTTGGAGAACTTGGAATATATCCAAGTAGCACTTCTTCTGTCATCATGAGATCTGATTTACTGAGTAGTCATCTTGATGTTATAGGAAATCTTCACCATGCTTCTGTTGTGCACTGGAGGTTCTCCACCAAGTTGTCTTCTTCTTATCTGCATATAGGAGTCTCTTTCTGGTATGTCTCAAAGTCTTGAGATTGCTCTTCATGCGCTCTTTATTCAATTTCTCTGGAGAACATTCTTTTCATTTATCTGATGTAGAACTCCAACTCATGGATGTTGCGGATGATAAAATGACTCATGTAGTGATATGTCTAGTGTACTGGAAAAAGTAATCATCATAGTCTTCTCCCTCCATTTGAGAGAACCTCTATTTCTAGATCTCGCAATGCTTTCATTCATAATTCTTCCATACACTGTTCTTCATCATGAATTTCAGTTCTTCTGCTTGATTTCTTTCATATCAGGCTTGGTAATCTTGTGATTATTGATGTAATGACTGGTTGTTCTGGCTTTTGCTTCTTTCTTGGAATCTTCATGTTCTTCTTCATGTTTTTCTTTAGTTCTTGGGTTCATGGAGTTTCTTGTAGATTCCATGTTCTAGAGATTCAACTTCTTCCTTTCATCACGGATCTAGATGGACAACTAGGAATACTTTAAGGATTCTCTTTGAAAAGGTCTTCTTTTGTGGTTGAGCTAAAAACGTACTATATTTTGGGGTTTCTCTTTTGCATTGATCCTTGATTCTTCTTGAGCACGGAAATTCCAAAGTTCTTCAAATTTCAGGTACTCCTTCCTTGTGTTCATGCTTGCGGCAAATGCATCCCATGTCTTGGGAAGCTTCCTTGTAAGTGTTCATGCTTATGCAATGGTATCCCATGTCTCTAAAGCATTGGGAAGACCATTGAGTACTATGTTCACCAATTCCTTTTCTGAAGTGATCTCTTCAATATCTTGTTGTATATCTCTTAACTAGGAGATCCTTATAGAGTATGATGTTATGCTGTCATCGTCATTCATCTTCATGTTATAGAGCTCATTCTTCAGACTCATAACTTGTCCAATGTTTCTGACTGAGAAGAGATTTGTTAGGGCATCGTACATCTTCTTTGATGAGTCAATATGGGAGATGTAGGGTATCAAGTGGTTTTTTATGGGATCCACTATGATACTCATGGCATTGATGTCAACATATTTGAACTTCTCCATAGCTGTAACGTTTTGCGGTTCCTTCTCTTCTCCTTCTTCAAACTCTGGCTTCACGATCTTTCCTTTCACAATATCCAGTACTTTATTCTTAGCAAGGATGAGGTCAATCCTTGTCTGCTATGCTCCAAAGTTAAAGGCTCCATCTAACTTGTTCTCAAACTTCATAGAGTTTTTCATGGCTTCTTGACTTGGTCAAACCCTAGATTTGACCAGAAATCCAAACTTCACGTCTTGGCCTTTTGAGAGTACCAGAAGATGCGCTGGGCTAGGGTGCACTGATCTATCTAGAGATTAGGTCAATATCATCACTTAAGGTGCCTCAATAAGAGGTTTAGGGTTTTTGAAACTGCTTCTGCTAGTAACCCTCTCTACAGTGCTTTTGGAAATTGCTCCTGCTAGTAACCCTAGCGGAAATTACTCAACGAGCTCAATGTCTAGTGGTTATGTTTCCTTCTAGAATTTTATGCTGACCGAAGGGGTGTGGGCCCATAACCTGTTAGAATATAGAAGATGGTGTTCTCATTTTACCATTGACGATACCTTCGTCACCCAACCATAGGCCGAATCCTCCCTCCGAGCACCTTAACCTTGACTGAGAATTCCTCCGGAAGAAAACCCTAGGCTAGATAGCCAAACAAAGGGTAGCACACCTCTCTCCAAGGATAGCGCAACACAAAAGACTGATCATGTAGTCCCAAACCCTAGCCAAGTGATATTCAAGCCAATACTGAAAACTTGTTGTTGTTGCAGCTGCACTAGCAGCTCTCCTCCAAACCTGCGCACAAGACTGCAACTGTAGTGCACACCATACTAGGAACTGCAATTCTGAGATACTCTCAAATGAGAGCTAGCGCCCTATATTTATAGTGGTTCTGCCAGTTTTGTTGGGGCCGACTTCTCCTTCTGTATATGTGTCTGTTCAGTATATTATTATTATTTTTGGTCGACTTCTTCTCTTGGAGGCTAATAGCCTAATATAAATTATCTTCTTGAGATGACAAGGCTTCTAGAGTTATTAGCCAACTCATTAGGGTTTCTCTTTCTTCCCAGAGTCTTCTATTCTCATCAGGTTCACACATGGAGGTAAATACCTCCCGCAGCTACCATAATATTAACAGGAAGAGCATCTGATGGCCGAAATACATTATGAATCTTCACCAACGTACCAAACAAGTGAGTCCAGGAACCAGAATTTGGGAGGTGCCATCTATAAAATAAAAATTGTCTCACTGAGGCGGGCATACCCATGTTCGGAATGACATAAAATCATGGATACCAATAAAATACACTGTAGATCCATGTCATATAAGTATATAAAGTGTAGTCGTGAGTAATACACAATGGATCTACATCTCGAAATCAAAAAGATATACATGTATAGTATCCATCTTCAAGAAGCGAATAAGGCCTGATGTCTAGAGCTGAGGCATTCAGAGCTCGAGAAACAACTTCAAAATATTCACAACTCGGGTAGGAGTCTAATATGAGTGTACAAATTCACTACCCAGAGGTCTTCGATGGCTTGTCAAGAACGAACTAGAGGATTTTGATGATCAAGTTGAGGGCTTCATGGATTTCGAACAAAGACTTGATTGGGCTTTCAGGATGATCGGGCATGAGGGTAAGAAACAATCTATATAGGGGGGAGACTCAAGCTTGGTAATAACTTCCCTTGGACAATAGCACGACAAAAGATGAGACTCAGGCATCATGATATTTTGACATAAGTTCACGATGCAGGAGGCACAACAAACTCTCCATATGTTTGGAAGAATAACCAAACAGAGGAGGACACAACTCTATGTAGCGAGAAAAACTTCCTAAGGTCATGTTAAATCCCAAGCCTTGAAAAAAAAATGGAAGTATTTTCTTTGTCCAGGGGAGACTCATTGTGTTGCCAATAAAAAGAAAATACTTTTCCCTTCCTCTTTTTGGGGTATATTTGATTTTTTTTGTCTTTTTCAATAATTTTGAAAATCCTGAAAAAGAATAAAAGAATGCTACGTTACAAAGGAGGATTGAGTGTTGCAGACATACTAGTTCCAAGCGCACATAAAACATGGATGCTCAGGGAAAAGGGACATGTGTAGGAAAAGGACACTCGGGAAAAATCCTCCATGGACCAAACATGCCAAGATGCAGAGGAAAAGTGCTACAGGTCTTGCATATAAGGCATGCTTCAAATGGTTCAAATGAGAGCAAAATGGAGCTGGTCATTAGGCCAAAGATATAGGTATGCAAACACGATTAATAAGACACACAATGGTAACGTCCTTCGATGTAATTTTAATGAGACTAGAGAAGGTAATCTTGATGATTTTTCATATTTAGAGAGTCTAAAAAAGCGTAAAAGGAGACTCCACTGGGGTACCTTTTTTGAAGATAGTCTAGTCGGTTAGAAAAAGGGGTAAACTATCACTGACCAAACGTCTATTCAAAACAATTTTAACAAGTGTGATAAAGACAAGATCACTCGGCAATTTTTTCATTTTTAAGGAGTCTAAAAAAAACTTAACTATGGACTCCGTCAGGAATGTTCTTCTGGACCAATTTAATGAGTGTGAAAGAATAAGGTCACTCGACGATATTTTAAATTTTAGGGAGTCTGAAAAGAGCTTAACTATGGACTCTGTGGGGCTTCCTTTTTCGTAAATTTAATCCCTCAGGCCTGGAATATTCTTCTAGAGAATACTCTTCTAGACAAACGAGGCCCCTAGAGTATACCTTTGTTCGTACAATTGACCATCCAGACCGAAAAGGGACTAAACTACCCCTAGATAGACATGACTTCAAATTTCAGTTTAGCGAGAGTGAAGGTCAACAAGATCGCTCGACAATCTTTTCATTTTTAGAGGGTTTGAAAAGGGCTTAAAAGAAGACCCGTTATGTTTTGGGAGTCCCGAGGGTGAGGTCAAGAGTGATAATGAATCATGAAAATGAGGGTCAAACTCGTAGTTAGGAAAAAATAAAAAGGACTCCCAATCCTATAGTCATTACTGACGGCATGGACACCAAAATGTAGTCGGGATCTACCTGGGACATCCATGTTAAGGTAGGCTCTCCCACTAAATTACGACACTTCTAAAGAAGCAATGAGGGTTCTGTGTCACAACTTGGTGGGATCGATCCTATGGTGTAGTGATAAATACAACGAGATGCAGAAAGTAGAGGTGGAATCCTAACTTAAATGCAACAAGTTGGAAAAATGACTTTTTACCAAAGGACCTTTAAAAGGATCCAAATATCCAAAAAGTTTCCCAATACCCAAAGTAACACGTATCATAAAAATCCATAGAAAACTCTTGAACCATACTAAATGATTTTCAATTTAGAAAAAAATGACAAAAGGGTCCAAAAAATGACAAAAAAGAGGCCAAAAAGTCTATAAATAGAAGTTGGCAGCTCATTATCACCATTGTTAATTGAGAAATTGGTTGTGGAGCCAAAAACACCCTTTTGACAAAAGAATTGATTCTGGGAGCTTTGGTGGATGGAACGAACTTCTGATTAGACCAAGTAGGTGCCTACTAACCCCCCTTACATTTCAATACTTCATTTATGCATTTATTTTTGTTTTTTGAGGGGGTGTTGACCTTTAAAAAGGTTGGCCCTACATATATGTGGGTTGTCTTATGACAGCCCGCATGTGCACGCGTGCAGAGAAAACACTGCACGCGTGCACATGCAACTGTATGCATTACAGCCCATGTGTATCCTCTAAGATAAGAAAAAATTAAAGAATGCAAGGGCTAATCCCCCCTGGACTTGTCAATTGCAGGATGTATGTTCACTGGAGGGAGAGGGAGCATGAGGATATTGATTTTTTAGTCGATCAGGACCCTGCTGCTACCACCGCATTGGTGCAATGTGGTTTGTTAATTTTTTTCCAGTGTCCTTTGATGCGGGAAAAACCTAGGTTGTTGAACGACTTAGTTTATTATTGGCATCCTAACGCAGAGGCCTTCAAGCTTGAGGGGCAGTCGTTTACTCCAACGACTGAGGATATTTACTTTCTAACTGGCCTCTCAAGGAGAGGGGAACCAATTAATTTTCACACTTTTCCCTCGGGGCCACACAATATATCAGAGTTCATTGGACTCCATTTTGAAGTCGGTACAAAGAAGATGGGCACTTAGGTTCCAATAAACAAGATCTCAGACCTGTCACTAAAATTTATAGTTTTTCTTACTGGGTGGATTACAGGATCCACAACTTTAGATCAGGCTTCTAGGGCACACATGAATTGTGCATTTTAGTGCTTAAATGCACAAGTTTTTGACTGGAGTACCACTTTACTAGAATGCATGAAGAGGAAACTTA
>SNQJ01S0017975.1:22624-33355 GCA_010110895.2 Picea sitchensis | reverse complement strand
CCTTTTGACAAAAGAATTGATTCTGGGAGCTTTGGTGGATGGAACGAACTTCTGATTAGACCAAGTAGGTGCCTACTAACCCCCCTTACATTTCAATACTTCATTTATGCATTTATTTTTGTTTTTTGAGGGGGTGTTGACCTTTAAAAAGGTTGGCCCTACATATATGTGGGTTGTCTTATGACAGCCCGCATGTGCACGCGTGCAGAGAAAACACTGCACGCGTGCACATGCAACTGTATGCATTACAGCCCATGTGTATCCTCTAAGATAAGAAAAAATTAAAGAATGCAAGGGCTAATCCCCCCTGGACTTGTCAATTGCAGGATGTATGTTCACTGGAGGGAGAGGGAGCATGAGGATATTGATTTTTTAGTCGATCAGGACCCTGCTGCTACCACCGCATTGGTGCAATGTGGTTTGTTAATTTTTTTCCAGTGTCCTTTGATGCGGGAAAAACCTAGGTTGTTGAACGACTTAGTTTATTATTGGCATCCTAACGCAGAGGCCTTCAAGCTTGAGGGGCAGTCGTTTACTCCAACGACTGAGGATATTTACTTTCTAACTGGCCTCTCAAGGAGAGGGGAACCAATTAATTTTCACACTTTTCCCTCGGGGCCACACAATATATCAGAGTTCATTGGACTCCATTTTGAAGTCGGTACAAAGAAGATGGGCACTTAGGTTCCAATAAACAAGATCTCAGACCTGTCACTAAAATTTATAGTTTTTCTTACTGGGTGGATTACAGGATCCACAACTTTAGATCAGGCTTCTAGGGCACACATGAATTGTGCATTTTAGTGCTTAAATGCACAAGTTTTTGACTGGAGTACCACTTTACTAGAATGCATGAAGAGGAAACTTACAGATTATGGCATGTGGAGGCATGAGAACTTCAAGTTTGGGACTATTCTTTGTGCTTTGTTCTTCAAGAGAGTACCGAGTCTTAGCCCAAGGGAGACAGTACAAGGGCACATATCCCCTTCTCCAACAGTAAACAGATGGGCAGTGTTGTTGCCACGATAGGGGGGAGGGAGGACTATTGAGGCCTTCGACAACAAGTTTTTTGACTAGTGGTCTCGGTGGATTACTATGATAGAGGACTATCCTTATGCCAGAAGTGACTTTTCCAAGGACCCTGACATGGGTGTACCTCCCAGAGTGGTACGAGGAGAGGTAGGTATGTTTTTTTTTTCTTTTTTTTTTTCAAATTTATTTAACTTTTATGTTTTTAATATATATCATTTTTTTGTATATACCAAAGTATCTGAGAATTAAATATGTTTTATGTGCAGATGTGGGGCCAATGTGTCCAACAAAATTCAGGAGGAACAGGCGACATCCTCGACCAGAGGTAGGACCAACTACACCTGGCGAACCAGTAGCAGCAGGGGGACCTCTAGCTGGAGAGGCTGAGAGAGTATTGAGATGGGTAGAGAGGAATTTTACCTCGTTCACTCATATAGTCCCCATGGTAGATATTGAGGATCTGTCGCCATCTATGCAGCCTCATGTAGTGGGAGCACCACGAATGTGGGTCCGACTTTTTCGGTGTTTGGAAAACACTGTTGATTATTATAATAGGGACAATAGGCCCCGTCCTTAGTTAGATTGGACTGCTTACGTGCTCAGGGAACTATTTGTATATTTTTGAGGGAATTAGCCCCATGACTCTTTATTGGACGTATTTTTGAGGTGCTTGCATCCACTCATGTACTCTGATATTTTCGATATTATATATGGATTTTTATGTATTTTTTTCTCTTATGGATTACATCTACTTTACAAATGTATTTAGATGTGCATGTGTGTGTCTTTCGAATATGTTTGCAATATGCCAATCTAATATTTGATTAGCTAGAGTATTTGTAACTTGATTTAATCTCCTAGGAACAAGAAAATATGTAATATCATGAACATGGTAGACTCCATTTAACTGAGACACAACTAGTTGAGCATATAAAAAGACGTGGAGGTGAGAGATACCAAGTGACAAAGCGTCACGAATTAACTCAATAACTGCGTTGTATTCGACGACACTGTTTGTGGTGTCACCTAAACATAGACCTCCTGAAGATAGCAACTGGCCCTGAGGTGTGAAAATCGCCCAAGCTATGGAGGCAAGCCTCCAAGTGTGTCGACTAGCACCTTCTGCAAATCCAATGAACACTTCTGATTCACTTGACATCTGCCACAGTGAAAAAGATAACATAAAAAATGACACGTCCATAAAAGAAAAAAACCAAAATGTAATAGTATAAAGACTATACATATGTTACAAAAGTTACCCAAGGTGACCCACCTATGAGTAGTACTTTTTGAGGTAGAGCCCATTTCTAGGTTCTGCCAAAACATTTCCCTCAAATTGCACCAAATGATAAGCGCCCTTCTATAGTACTTCTTTCACGATGAAAGGTTTGAACCACATGGGTTTGAACTTGACTGCCCCGAGGGGGTACTTATCTTGGTCATAGACTAGGACAAGGTCGCCTTCAGAGAAAATATGAGGATGAACGAACTGATCATATTGACACTTGACTTTTTGTTTGTGAGATTTGTTAGCTAAGGCTACATCACGATGTTGCTCATTGAGTTGCTCGAGATATAATAAACGCTCTTCAAGCGGTGAAGTGTTTGGCAATAACAGTACTTCCAAATTTAAAGATGGGATTTGGCATTCTATAGGAAAGATTGCTTCCAGCCCGTAAACGAGTTGAAAAGGTGAGAAACCATTTAAAGTCTTAACAGACATTCAGTAAGCCCATAATTCTGAACATAACATCAAATGCCAATTTGACTTGGTCGAATTGATCGTTCGTTGTAGAATGGTTTTAAGATATTTATTTATAGCTTCCCCCTGACCATTCAATTGGGGGTAGTAGGGTGATGAATGTTCCTTCTGCAACCCAATATTTGTCATTAAATTGGTCATCATTTTGTTCTTAAAGTGATTGTCATGATCAGTGACAATCTCTCTCGGGATGTTGAACCTTTCTATTATCTGGTTGAACAAAAAGAGAGCTATTGTCTCCCCATCATCTGTGAATGTTGGAATAGCTTCGACCCACTTGGTGAAGTAGTCTACTGCTACAATGATATAGCGGTGCCCCCTTGTTGAAGGGGGGTTACATGTAGTGTAATCAATCCCCCATTTAGTGAAGGGACCAATGGTTATAACGAGAAACATGGGAGCGGGGTGTGCCCTCATCTTCCAAGAAAAGATCTGACACGGGTGGCACTTCTTGACCGATTCAAAACAATCTTTGATTAATGTTGGCCATAAGTAACTGGCTCGTAGAATCTTTTGGGTTGTTGCCAACCCAGACAAATGACCGCCACATGCTCCAGTGTGGCAATTGTTAAGCATGATTTCCACTTCTTCATGAGTGAGACATCGACAAAGGATGGAGTATACACCTCAATGATACAATGTGTCCTCAAGTATGAGATAGTTCTTAGCCTGATGGCATATACGGCGATGATCATCACAATAAGCAGAGGCGAGACACTTCAAAGTCTGCATATAGACAAGGACATCTCCATACCAGGGGTTGGAAGACATGATTAAAAACATATCTCCTTTGATATGAGACTCGTCGGGTATAACATCACTTGATTCAACCGGAAGTTCTGATATGAGTTCCATGAAGACCATCGACTTTTTGGATTTCTCCGAAATGAACTCCAAGTCGAATTCCTGGAGGATAACTATCCATCTACTAATCTTTCCTTAGATGACTTGTCATGTCAATACACATTGAAATGGATTCACGAAGGCAATGACAGTGGTATTGTGAAACAAAATGTAATCATAGAACCATTGAACAACATGGACTGCTCCCAACGCAAGTTTTTCAATATGGGAATAATTGAGTTCTGGTCCAAATAGGCCTTGGCTCAGGTAATAAATCATGTATTATGAGAGAAAATCATCCTCCTGAACTAAGAACATACCGATGGTCGACTCTGCAATGGCCAAGTACAATAAGAAATATTTATTATAATTGGGTGGTCGAAGCAGAGGAGTTGATATGAGGGCACTTTTCAACACTATGAAAGAGTGTTGAACAGCTTCATCCCAATGAAAAGGAACATCATTCTTTAATAAACACATAAAACCGTTTGTGATCTCGACATAGTTTGCGATGAAACGCCATAAAAAAAATTATTTTCCCTGTAGACTCTGAAGCTGAGGTATGGTGCATGGGGGAGGCAATTGAACTATTGCCTCAACTTTTAGAGGATCAACAATGATCCCTGTTGTCGAAATGATGAACCCTAAAAGACAACCTGATGTGATGCAAAAACTACACTTGTTTGGATTCAAGCGGATTCAGTAGTAGCGACATCGTTCAAGGATAAGTCGGAGGTGTGCTGGATGATCAGCTTGCTTGCGAGATCATGAATAAAAATCATCGAGATAATCCTCGACTATGTGTTTGAGGTCATGGAAAGAAAAAAACATGGCCCGCTGAAACGTAGCTCCAACATTTTTTAGATGAAAAGGCATCTTACGATAAGCAAATGTACCCCATGGAAAGATGAAAGAAGTTTTGTGTTGGTCTTCGGGTTTGATTTGTATCTGATTGTATCTTGAAAAACCATCCATAAATGAAAAGGCTTTGGATCCTACGCATTCATCGACTATCTGGTCAATAAATGGCGTGGGGAAATTATCTTTTGGGCAGGCCTTATTTAGGTCATTGAAGTCAGAGTGAATTCACCTACGTCAATTTGTCTTAACTCTGGGAGGAAGTAAGATCCATGATGAAGATCATCCTAGGGTCTATTTGGACTAGTCATTGCCTCAATAATTGCTTCGACTGAAGGCAAGACTAAGTCTAAAGAATCTGCATTAGCAAGGGAACCTTGAGACCAAATAGGCTTGAGAACTAGATCTAACTCTTCTGCTGGAGTCAGATCGGGGTTGGCGAAAGGTCGTTGAATGATCGAGTATGCAACTTCTGTCGTGGACAAATGCATGTCCATGCCATGGTGCTGTTTCCCTTCCATTGTAGCGGATGGGGAAGGAAGATTCCATGGATCATGAAAGTACCCCATGCGAAATGATGAGATTTGAAAAATTGTAGCCCAAGGCTGGTCAGGAACAGTCGTCGTGTAATGACCATTGCCAGTCGGAGGTGGGTAATCAAAATTAACCATCAATGGTGGGAAAAAACCAACCCCTACATTGACGATGTCCGATTGAGGATTATCAATCATCGGGATCGTGGAGACTCCCGATGAAGGGTCAGGACGAGAGAAGGATAACTGATCAATGGTCATAATGTGGCCCTTGTGAGGAAACAAAAAGACCCAGAAAACTATCGCGACCTCTTATTGCATAGAATAGGTCCAACTCCTTCCTAATAAAATATTGTAGTCGAGAGACTCATCGACCACTTCAACTTCGACACACACGGTTTTTTCCCCTAACTGCATGGGGAAAGACGGAATGATCCCATGTGGTCGAAAATAATGATTGTCAAAAGTTGTAAGTAGAGTAGGTGACAGAGACAAAACGGGTTGGTCGATGGCCTTCCAACACGCCAAAGACACCACACATGTCGAGGCACCCTCATCCACCACTGTACGAAAGATATTTCGGGTAAAAGTTTTCGTGGTGTAAGCCACTACTATTTGAAAAGCTACATGGTAAGGAGGATGAGGCTTTAAGTTAGTGGTATCAAGAATGATCATTCCCAGATTACAATTCTTAGCAGAGCCTAAGGCAGCTAACAGGGCCTTTCTCTGGGAATGGAAACTCTGGAGGACTTCCAAAGAAGACATCACACAAGGGGTTTGTGATAAATCCTCCACCAAAAAGTAGTTCTGGGTAGCCCTTGCGTTTGGGTTGTAAGAAGATTTTTTGAATGCACCTTTTGGGATGTGTGTCATTGTTTCTCCCAACGTATTCTCAATATGAAGAGGAAGAGGTGGGTTTTTTAGTTCTTTACCCTTCTCAGAGGTGCCTGGATTTCCGTAATCATGTTCTCTAGTCATTATATAGGCATCACCTTTCATCATATATACATTTTCAGATGAAGGATTACTCAAAGATGAAGTGGGTCCTTGACTACCCCCTAACGTGCTCAAGGAGGCTTGAGTTAGATTTTTCCCATTTGGGAATGGGATCATTAACACAACAGGTTGTTGTTGTGTCAATAACTTTTGGGCCTCCCCAAGCCGAGGGAACTGATGGGTAGGGTGTTATTCCTTGAAAATATTACAAGGATACTTTGACTTCTTCTTTTCAGTGTCGCCCTTTCCATCATTATCGGTGAGTTTCTTATCCCCCTTACACTTTTTTCATTGTTTCTTCTTTCCGTCAGGCTACTGGGTGGCCTTCGGGTTTTTCGTTTGCACACTGTGTATATCTGACTTTTGGGTAGGGGGAGTAGCTGAACCATTGGTCTGGTTTGTCGTTGTCTGTTGTATCAACAATTGTTTCAATTGATTTGACAATTGATCAGCAGGCTTGGTTTGTGCTAAACCAATAATGCCATCAGCATCTGGTCCAGACCTTTCCCTGGTTTTGTCAAGGATTGACCTCGGTGCATCTGGAAAAATCTCGTAGAGTAAACCAGACTGAGAGTAAATTATCTCTAGTTGTTTCACTCTCATTATCGCATCTTCCTCGAAAAACACTATGGATGTTGTGACGTCTTTAGATAACTAGGGTACCAAAGACTTAAGGAACCACTCTAGCAGGAATGTTGGTGGGATTGGCACTTTTATTAAACTCTTTTGGCATCTCCATTCTCGGATATGATCAGAGATATGGTCCACTTTTGTCTACCTAAAATTGGCCAGCAATTTAGTGATGACATCATATCTCATAGGTAATTGGAAATGGTTCAAGAAAGTCATTGCCAATTCTCCGAAGGAAGAGTATCGTGAGCGATCGAGCTCGATGTACAATTTCACAACACTCCCTATGAGAGTGTGTTGAAACAATTGCAACTGAATGGAGTCATCTCTTAACGAGTTGGAAGAGAACCATAAGTGGAAGGTAGTCACATGATCACCAGGATATTTGTTAGGCTTAGCCTCAAACTTTGTAATGTCTGGAGGTAACTTGGTCGACATAGCAGGCCAACTTGGATCATGACAGATGGGGTCATTTAACAGCCCTATCAAATATGGCAAGTGCAGGGTTGCCAGAAATAGAATCTTGGGTTGTGGATTGTAGCCAGGGAAAAAGGAGCCTAGGGTTTGATTGGCACCAGGTTTCTAGGAAAAGTTAGGTTGTTGGCCAGGGGTCTGGTAATAACCATGTTCGTGAACAGTGTACGTATTGGGTGCTTGTTGAGACATCATCGGCTGGTTCCCGTAATAAGACGTAAAGGGCTGAGCTTGCATCGAATTCCAAGGATTTTGGGAGGGGTTTCCCCCTACCGATCCAACAGGCATAGGCGTTGGGCCTTGCCTGGGGTTCCACTGGGTATGGAAAGGGTTTCCCCCTATTGGCATACCTGACAAGGGGATTGGTCCCTGCCAAGGATTCCAAGGTCCTTGTGAGGAAGGAATTCTTAAATGTGCCCCCTATGCAGGAATAGTACCCTATATACGATGTGGTTGTCCATAACCTGAGTTGCCCCCAGCCGAAATGACAGCTGATGAGAAAGCATTGTTACCAAACACGTCGAACAAAGAGAAAGGTGTTGAACCAACCAGCATATTATAAGGAGGGAGTGCTTGACTACCTGCTCCAAACAAGTTTATGTTAGGCCCGACAGAGTGTTGAGGAACACCACCAAGCGAGGGGGATAAAGGGGGTATATGACCCCCGTCGTAAGGGAAAGCAATAATGGGAGCGGAAGTGCCCCCCATATATCCTTGCAGAGGAGTGTTGGAACTCCTTGCCCCTATACCTAAAGTCTATAGAGTGGATGAGGAAAGTACAATACTCGTATTGAATCGAGGCATCCTGTATGAGAAAGAAGGGTCTATCGTGTTCTAAGTAAATGGAGTAGTGATCGCTGCCATAGATGGAATAAAACTGCTACCTGAGGTAGAATTAGTCAAGACCATAGTGGCCTGAACTGATGACAGTTGGTTAGGAGGTGGAACACCCCCAGTAGTGACAGTCGTGAAGGAAATATGAGTATTCCCTGAAGAAGTGGCAACATTATCTTCCATTGTTGCTGGTGACACTACCTGACGCTTGTAAGGTAGAACCTGTATGACGATGGGTGTCGATAGATCAGTGATGGGAGGGTTATATTGACCAAGATCCTCTAATCTGAGGTAAAAAATGATTGGTTCCTCCAGAATCGAAATTTATCCTCTCAAATATGGGTTGGGAATAGTTTCCTGTAACCCGGTTGTCTCAAAAGACCCTTGTTGGTCTAATTTTTGCCTTAGCGGTGGCGGGGGAGGGGTTTGAGGTCAACCAGCGACAGGCCCAGAAGACTTCATCACCGACGGAACTCTTGATCCTCCACTATGTGAGAAGATCAAAGACACCCTAAAGAAATCTATAATCGTTTCAAAACTAACACGCACTAGAAAAAGTACCTATGAGATAAAACAAGCAGTCACTAACTAGTTGGAAGAACAATTACAACAACCAACACTAGAGAAACTTACCAGTGAAAGTGCAACTCAAATACAGAAGCACCCTCTAGGTATACTCTACAAAGCGTGGCCTGATGTCTGTCCTAGGTACCGCGGTATACCCCCGCAGTCACCTGTGTAAGTCACTAGAAAGATAGGAAACTAGGTTTCCAGTGAGCAAACAATCACCAGGTGGGTACAGTCGATATTCAGGTGGATTGCAATGAGCAAGGTATCAAGCCCAAAACCTATCAAGGGTATTGAAAGAAAGAGTTATGGAATACGTCTAAGGACCTCGAATGGATTAGAGACCCACGAAGCTCCGTGGAAAATGAAATCAATGGAATCCCAAGACAAGCCCTCTATATGCGTTCCCCACTATGCTTGGTCCATCTTTGGAGGGGTTATCTCCGCTACCTTTCCTTATGTGACATCGTGTTTATCCCCTGTGTTAGAGGGGGGTACTCGATATCTTTTACGATAGTGGACTTTTTACACTCCCTATCACAGACTCTTATGTTTGTTTTGCAGCCTGGAAGAGTTTCCTCTCCAATCCTAAATCAAGGCTCTAGCCTAGCCTAGTTGTTGGACCCTACAAAACATAAAGTCTAGTTGATTTTAATTAATCGTTAATTTTTTGCCTTGTCTTAAGTCAAAGGTGATAAAAGTGAAACTAGTGATGTTTTGAGAGATGAACAAGAAGATAAACAGAAAGCTAGAAAAAAAAAATTTCTTCTTGACAAATTCAGATTTGCTCTTTTAAATTCTTTAACCAACTTTTCAATCTTTTTTTTTTTTAAGATCGTTTAACTGAAAAAATCAAAACAAGCTTTCACTCGACTACGAGCTACTTATTTTCCTAAGTCAATTAGCCAAGAACTTATGAAAACAAACTTTTTCCTATTGATTAATGCAAACAACCAACTATTTAACCAAACCAAGAAGTAAAAAAAAGATTTTGTGTTATTTTTTTATTATGCTTCAAAAACAAGAAAATTTAAAACTATATGTCTTCTGCTTTTCTGAAGAAAAAAGGTAAAAAAACAAAAACAAGACAAGGATAAAAAAGACTTCTGGCCAACCACAGACCATGGGGATTTACTAACAAACAAAAAGGCAGATTAGACCGACTCGCTATCTCATAACAAAACCTAGAAAAGCAACAGAAGAAATATTTCAAATGAAAAAGAAAGCTATGCTGGAATACAACCTAGGCTAAAAGTACTTATGACAGAGACCATAAAGAAACAAGAAAAACCTGAGAAGTAAAAACTTGATAGGGAAGAGGATGATTGCCTCCTCAAAAAATTTCTAGACAGACACGCAACTGTCATTTCAGCAGCTAGCGTATGCACCCGGGCTGACCAAATATAGAATGTGTATGCACGCGTGCAGGCCCACTACAGACCACATGTCCCTCTGTTTCTCCTTAAAAGAAGAAAGAGAAGTAGCTAAGCTTAGGCAGGGAGTACTGGTATTGAAAACCAGAACCCCTTAAAGGTACAAAAACTCACTTTAACAAAGAAAAGAAAATTTAAGGAAACTTGAGAAAACAAAGCTAATCTGAGGTTATACCTAGGCTATAGACTACAACAACAGAAACAAGAACTTAGATCCAGAAAAATCCTGAGAAGGATCACTTCTAACAGGGAAGAGGATGACTTCCTCTCTTTAAAAAAATATTTATGGACTCAGACACACAACTGATCTTTTAGCAAACAACATATGTACTCGGGTTGTATGAAGTCACGGCATGTGTATATGCGGTTAGACCTTCTGCAGGCCGTGTATGCCTCTGTGGCTTCCCGAAAAAATAAAAAAAAGTCAAGCGAAAAAATCAGGGAGTACTGGTATGGAAGACTAGAATCCATACTAGCTCGGACTTTTGCAGAAACTTAGAAAAAGGTAGTAAAACCAATTAAAAATATCCAACAAGTATCCCCAAAAACCCTATATATTTCCCTAGTATGGTCGCCAATTATGTTGTGTGTGGGAAATCCCTCCTATGGACTAGCATTAGGGGTTTTATCATTCATGCAAAAATGAACTAAAGTATCCTACTTCTTACCAACATCCCAATCATAAACCCCATTATTCATATGCAAATAGAAGGTTAAAAAGATAAAGTTATTGTACCTTAGTTTCCATGTTTTATGTTGATCCTTTTAA
>SNQJ01S0017975.1:0-22614 GCA_010110895.2 Picea sitchensis | reverse complement strand
TTCCTCACATCATTCAATGGCAACGTTTCAGTCTCTCCAATCTCCCTTCTCCATTACCTCCACAATTTCATCTTCGCATGTTTAGACAAACAATTCCCTTTCTTGGTCATTTCATCTTCAAAGCTGTTGTATGCCCAAGTGGTTTATTTGTTCCTCGCTGAATTCACAATTCCGCAGACCGCCTGAATTGCAAGCCATTGATCGATCATTCGAGGAGCAGGAGGAAGAAGAAATATGTCGGGTCAGGGGAAATGCCTAGGCATGATGAAGGCGCGACTGGTGTTACAAGGAATATTTTAAGTATCTAAAACAGGTTATGTTGTCGAGGCAAGTAGATCATTTTGAAGCAGCAAATCAAATGATATCTATGCGCTGATTTCAGAACTAAAACCACTGGAAAAAAATAGGTTTAATGATCTACCGTATACCATTTAATCGATCACCTGTGAAAGGTATCGTGGATTTTCAACAGCTGAATTGATGCATTGCCATCAGATGATATCATCCAATGTTTTTTTTTTAAAATCCTAGGCGAATGTACTGTGCTCCTCTCCGTCTACTTCAGCCCCCCGTTACCGTTCGCTCATGAGCCTGTAATCTTGCCGCACCTTGCTTCTCTCCATTCGAAGAGTTTCAATTGGGTTTTGAACTGGACAAACTAGGTTTTATGTTCCTGGGCACACTTTCCATTCCTAGGCCGTTATTGCTGTTGAGAATTGTTGAGACTAGAAATTGATTCCTCATCTTATCACCGTCTAAGAGCTATGGTGGAATGGTGGTTTCAGGGTCCCATTGTCATACTTTATGCTAAGAAGACTCCTCTGCATGAGCACAAGGAATTTTCGCTAGGAAAAATACATGCCTCTATCCTTATCCGCTCCCCATCCACTTAATTTGCAGCCTCCGGGGCCATTCTTAGTCAAAGTTAGGGGCAATTTTCGTGGAATCTCCACTCAGACAGTTCTGGCCATGGCGGAGAGGGTTCCAGAGCACAGCGGAGCACAACACGAATACACCGATCGGCTTGCCAGAGAACACAGCCCCTATCTTCTTTAGCACGCCCATAATCCGGTTGGCATTCAATCATTCATTATCATCTTTCCATTTTTCTGTTTTCACTTATATCAGCAAAGCAATGAGTAACAAGGAACATTTAGTAATAGTTATTTTAATGGAAAGAAAATTTAAATTACACAAGATAAATTACCAGGCCTCACGATTTTTCCAGCATGCAATAACGAACGCACTCGATCAATCCAATTGGACAGCTACTGTTCGTCAAGTCGGGCTACTGAACGGTTAAGAGCGCGTGGGATTGAGCCGGTCTAAATCCGGAGACTATACGTACATTTCCCTCACCAGTTCGAGTAAAAACACAATATTTGGCAGAGAATCTTGTTGAACCCTACTATACGGGGTTGGGGCTTTGTAGGCAATTTATAGACGGCAACAACACGTTGCTCGACTCGGCTGCAGGATTTGAGCTCGTCGGTGGTACTCTGGCTTCCTTTTTGCTCTAATACTTCTAAATTTTACGGGAATTTGGACTTCTTTTTGTGAATTGTCCAAATCAAAGTCATCTTGGTATTCAATCTCTTCGGGGTTGTCTATGCATTTGGGTTTTTTTTGGTGTGTTTTCTCCCGCTATTTAATGCGATTCTTAATGGGTATATTTTTGTGAAAGCTTAGTCACCATAGAAGCTATTTGAAATTGCAATTCCATGAATAACGAAAGTTTATCTAGTTTAATTTTGCAAGTTTAGCTGATTTAGAATAACGAAAATAAAAGATAATTGTAGTGATAGTTTTAACTGTTTCAAGGTTTAAAATAAGCTGTTTGCAAAGACACCATCTTAGAAAAAAAATTAGAGAAAGAAAGTTTGGAACAGCAGGAGCTTTTCTTGTACAAGGTATGATTTGCGATATTTTTTGAACTTAAATATGATTTGCATGTTTAGTTGATGTTGCATTGTCAGGCTTCCAATCACATATCTCTTGCATCCACCCCAATAATATATTATAGTTTGAAATTGAAATTGATGTATAAGTTTAGGATAATTATTATGGATTATTTTTTTTTTTCACATTTGGGATACTTTCTAGTCTCTTGCAGAGAATGAGTAGAAGAGGGGGAATCATGTGATATATTAACTGAATCTAAAGATGGATTTTTTTTAGGTATTCTAAGGAGTTATTTCCCAACTCATGCTATCTTAAATCATAATTTTCTGTGACATTGTATATCATTGAGTTATTGAGCATGATAAAATATATAACACGACCATCCCTTGTTTATAATTGAGTTACTGAAGATGATAAAACATATGTGTAGTCTGATCTAATTTTTATTCTGTTAGTTGGTAGAAGTTAGAACACCTTTTACACTTAAAAACAAAAGTAGATCGCAGAGTAGTAGGATTAGTAGGTCAGATTCCTGCTAAGTTTTTGTTAGGTAGTCTAGCATCAGGTTTCTTAAAATTGAAATCAATCTGATTCCTATTTGTGGGAATTTCTTCAGGAAAGTTGTGAGGAGAAGGTACTTGAGTCAAAATGTAATAAAAAATAAATGGCACAGTACAGTGAGGAAACTAGTTTATGTAACAACCCTAGTTGCTTGTTTTACTTTATTAAATTCGTATTGCATTTATTTATTTTATTTTTATTTTTATTAAAGTTTCTATATGTTTTGTTTACAGGTTAAGCGTGGCTGGAGTTTTGGCATTTAAGTCCCAAATTTTTATTCACCCTAATACATTTATTTAGAGATTTACTATAACCAAACCCCTTATTTAGGCCCTTGGTTCCAGATTTGAACCAAGGCTCTGATACCAAATGTACGAGCCGGATTTAGTTTAACATCTAGTAATTCTACAACAAGACAATAATTTCTACTAGTTTATGAAAGTTCAGTAATTCCAAAACATTTTAACACGTACGCATGCAATTTTAACAATGAATAATAAATTTAATAACAAATTAATACAAAAACAATGCATAATTCTAAATGAATATCTGAACCTGATGCTAAATACCCTTTGTTTGTCCAAATGCCTTCTTGACCGCTCCTGCACCATAAAACACTGCCCAAAACCATTCCTCCCTGCCAACTAGGTAGCTCCCTAGCTCCAGGATATCAACAGATATCCTGGCCCCCATGCCCAAAACCCCAGCAACCCCGGTGCATTGATACAATCTCACTCCCAAATTTTCACTTCTCTCTTCAATACTCCCAGCTCCCAAAATCCATCCCCAACTCCCCGTAGAATAATCTCCCATCCAACTCCTTCCCTTCCTTATCCCTCCTTCACCGACTCTCCCCCCCATTTACTCCCTACCTAACCCATTTATTACTCTTATCCTTTCCCGTTAATGCTTTTATCTTCTCGGGATTCATAGGTTATCCCTTGTTGTATACGCAACCATTTTATATCATATACCATAATCTATTAAATCCATTACGTAATTTATTAAATGTAGTTTGTAGTTAAATTATTAATTAATTAATTACAATTATATCCTTTAATTAATTAATAACTCACTTAATTAATATCATTAAATCATCTTTGTTTAATTAATACCTTGTTAACACAATTAATCCCCTAATTAGTTTTACTTTATAATTTGTTAAACATTTATCCAACTAGGGTCGTTACAGACTTCCATCACTCTGTTCCACGTGGTAAGAATGAGTTGTTGGGCAGTGCATTGTTCCTGGGATCTCTTCATCCTCTTGATGGGTGACAGGCGCTTGGGTTAAGCTTGTACTGTATCGGCATGCTTCTTTGCTTCCTGGAGTTGGGACTCTAGTTTCTTCAACTCTGGGTCATCATATAGTTGTTCATATATCTGCATGCTTCTGCTACTTAGTTTTTTACATTCAACGCTTTGAAAATTCAATTCTCGTTGGTTGTGCACTTGTTGTAGAGTTTGTGGTATGGTCTGAAGCTCTAATTATACAACCCTTTGTTGAAGTTGTTGAATGAATTCATCTAGCTTCGTCACTTGGTGCTCTATGGGCTCTTCAGCCTTCTACTGTAAGCCGGTCACAGAGAGAAATTCTTTATTGACTGCTTCTTCAATTCCTATCTTCTTTGCGAGCAGCTGCTCTTTCTCTTTTTGGATCTTCGCTCTGTCTTCTTCAAATTGTTCTTGGAGAGAATTATTCTCTTGTTGCGTGGCTTGGCATTGTTCAATAACTTCCTCCTATTATTTATTTAGGGCCTGGGTGGCCTGTGATTTTTCTTCCTGAGCATTTCAAAGGCGTACTTCGACTATATCAGCAATATTGTGGAGATGAACTAATTCATCTCCCACTTCAGTTGTTCCTTCTGGCAGAGGTGTAGTAGAGATTGCTCAGCTAGACTGGAGTGCTTACTGTACTCCTTGAAGAACGATCTTAATTTTGCTATACATGTGTTCCTGCTTCACCTCCTACTTCTCTATGATTTCCTTTGAAGCATCATTGACCACTGCAACAATGAAATCAAATTCATCCAACATGAGGGAGGTTCGCATATTGGTTATAGGGGTTCTTGGCTTCTTTTTGGAGGAAGATTTTAGAGGTGAGACCTTCCTTTTCTTCAATGAGTCTTCTTCGTCCCTAGGCGGTGGTACTTTGAATTTCTGAGTTTCTGTATCACCTTCTTCATCTGGTGTAATGGAAGTCATCCTTACAGATAGGTTGTCAACATCCTAGATTTCTCAATTCTTCTTCATCGTGTTTGTTTTCTTTGTCTTATTGGGCCCAGGTTTATCTTGCATAGTTCCGGGGCTGTCGATGTCGGACATTTATGTGGGGTATGCTGAAACAAGGAGGTTCGTTGATAATTCCTTGTTGATCTCTTCCAGGTCTTCTTCTGTCAGCTTATAATAGGAATGAAGTTGTTTCTGGTGCTCATCAACGCGTGGGTTTAGGTATATAAAGTGGCAGTCCACGCTGAACTTTATCAGAGGTCAGAATCTCTATAAAGTGTTCAGGGTTATGCATGGTTTTCTCCTTATGGCTTCTTTCAATTGGTTATAGTATGTGTGGAAATGGGTATTCAATTTCCATTACTTGCTCATTTCATTCGAGTACCATAATGTATTGAACTTCGTAGCTAGTGGCTCAAAGGGGTCAAGGTCTGGGAAGGTTGCACCTTCTGGTAGTTCCCATGCACCAAAAGTGATCAGTATCAGGATCCAAATAAAATGGAATTCATGCCCCTGATCTTGGGCTTATATACAATCAATCTCCTGTTGATTCACTAGGTGCTTTTCCCAATTCATATGTAGTCCCTCTGCGCACTTTCCTGTGAGGTCAACTAAAAAGCTAGATACTTGTGTTGGTCGATTCTTGCGTACCAACTTCCCTGCGATCAGTTGTCATGTGAGGCACACTGTGCCACTTTCAATAGAAGCTACCTTGTAGCCTCTCGCACCTTTCTCAACATCACCATAGGCTTCTTTGATCTTTTGCACAAGAGCGTGGTCTGCGGTCTTTCTAGGATAGTACTCATGGGGATCAGGGACCTGCATGCTAAGCCCGGTGATCCTATTGATCAGTGTTGGATCAAAAATTATGCGATGATCTAACCACAGGTATCCTCCGTGGTAACTTGCTAGCAACAATTTTACACAAGCATTCACCTCCTGGTGTCTGCCAAAGTGCGGTATTTTCATAACGTTGAGAAAAGTAGACTGCGCGAATTTCATCGTCCATTGTTGAGGGATGAGCTTCGAATTCTTGCCCTTAGTTCTCACCAAGTACTTATACAGGGCAAGCATGTTGTAATATTTACAGTCCCCCAGGTTGAAGTCACAAAACTTCAATGCTGTAACTTTGTCTTGATCTGTGCGGTAGGTGCGTACTCCTTTCGGTAGATATGTAGTGACTAGGGTTTATTCAAAGTATCTAGGGACACTTCCCTTTTAATATCACCTCTCAGAGGGGGTATGTAATCTAGTAGGATGGATGGCACTAACTTCACATTGGCTATGTCGTCCTTATGCTTAGTTCTTCTTTCTGCGTCGGCTCAAGATGTTCCTGCTCGAGTAATCGACAGGGAGGCTTGCACTCCTCCCGTCGATGATGCTTGGACTCCGATGGACATTCTTCTTTCCGACATGACTCTCTCCAACATTAAATCGAGAAGGACCTTTGTGAGGGATTCCTCAAGTTCGGTGAGCTCGTCGGACATACGCACTTGGGAAAGATAATCAGGGTCATGATGATCTCAAAATGTTGCACTAGGATGAACAATATAATTGCAATGGTCACTGTAGACAATCACTAGTTCTGCAGCCTTCGATTTTGCAGTTGGAAAAAGTGTTCTTCGGGCATGACACAATGATCTAAATAGGAAATTTGTCAACGGTCTTCTTGCAATGGGTATGAATCTTTCATGAACATTGATCCATCTGTTATGGCATGGTCCAACGGTCTAGTAGTGATCCTTTAATGTTTTTCTATCTGTTTGGGGCGGAATTCGAACGGGTATATCAGTCCAATGGCTATATTGCTTCGTCACGGTGAAGTGTCATATGTCGCTGTTCTGATATCCCGACGAAGCTCAATTACTGTGATTTTTCCTTCTGCGAAATTTCCTCTGGAATCTTCTGTAAATTTTCAATCTTGTATCTCTTCTTACTTAGCTTCCTAGCCTTCTTCCCAATGAGCTTCATCTCAGTCATCCTTTTTCCATTCTGATCCTTATATTCTCTCGACATAGTCACTTCGCGATGTTGAGATTCTTTCTTTAGATCCAAGGGTAATACACCTTCATTATATGTATTAGGTATTTCGGTCTTCTGTGGTTCCTCTAATTCTCTTATAGCTTCGACATCTAATTCCCTAGTGTTTAATAGATTAGATATGTTCTCTTGTTCTTCCATCAAGTAGGCGATCTTTCTAGTCATAAATTCCATAAGTTCTTGCTTCTTCTGTTCTAGGGCTTCCTTTTCTTCTTTTCTTCGGATCTGGTCTTTTTCAATCTAGATCTTTCCTACGAAAGATGGAAATGGGGCATAGTCCTCAATAAATTTAATAACTTTGAATTCTTCCTCTGTTGAAGCTCCATGGGTAGTCATAGCTATTTGGGTAATCCTGCCACATAGGGTTACCATTTTTCCTTTAAACAACCCTATTTTTCCTAGTGAAGGAACCATAGCAGGCCTTCCTAGGGTTTCCCAAGTACTTTCTGTCATAATTTTCATCTGTGTTCCCTCATCTAGAGCACAGTCAATGTCGAAGTCTCCTATTCTTACTTCGATTTTCTCCTTTTCTTTGAAGATATCTGACAAACTAACATCTTTATGTTCATCCAGGGTTTCTTTCATTTTTAGCAACATAATCTCTGATTCTTTCTGCGGTTCTTCTATAATCTTTGTCTCTTGATCTCCTTCGGGGTTTTGTTACTCCATATTCATCTTTTCAAGTCTAGCAATCATTCTAGGGCAATCCAGTACTTCATGGTCCATAGCCTTACAACAGAGGCAACTAGGGTTTCTCCCACGACATTCCTTAGCAAGATGTCCTGATCTTCTGCAACTGTAACAAAGAGTTAATCCTCTCTTTCTCTTCAATGATCCCCAACTTTTCTTGTACTGCTTTCTAGGGTCATAATGGCTAGCCTACAAAAATTTCTTTCTAGGATCTTGCATCCATTGGTTAGTCCAAAAATTATTTCTATGCATAGGTATAACATATCTTTCATTATTCTTATCAGATCTATTCATATCAAATGTTCTTTCATCTAATAATGCCCTAATTTTCAATCTAGGACAAAATCTATCAAGCATAACTAAATTCATAATTTAGAAACAAAATTTTCACTTCTTTTACTTCTACAGGGCACAAAGCTTCCATATATAAGAAATTTTAACTATTTTTACCTTTATCAGAGCACAGAGCTTACAGATCTTACTTCTTTTCTTCAGTATCAACCTCTTTTCTTACAGATCTGATTTCTTTCCTTTAGATTTGTCCTTCCTTCTTCAACATGGATATTTTTAGGTCAAGTGGATCACTGCACACTAGGGCATAGATCCATGCATAGAGCTTCCACAATTTCAGGATCAATATTTGCACAAAGATTCTTCTGCTCAGTTCCCAGCAATCACAGTTTCAGTTCCTGGAAACGGAACCATTTGTTGGCACAGGGGAAGACCTAGGGTTCAACGCTACAAGATCGGACCAACAAAACCCTAGCTACCGACCCTTTCGGAAACACTTGTGTAGCAGATGAAGTCTCACCCGAGGTAGAGGCACGGGTGGTTGCAAGACTCAGGCGTCTGCAACCTTAGATGGGACACAAATCTGTGATTATAACACGTAGCAATCACTTAGCATAGATTATTCATCAATATTCAACCCTCATGATACTTCGTAGATAGCACAAAGCATCGCATTATGTACTTAGATCTAAGATAATTCAGCACTTAACCACAACAAGATAGGTTATATTTGATAGATCAAGCATTAAGCATATTACATACCATATCTAACATTCATTCATATCTCAGAAGCACAAAGCATAAATAGATCTATCTAAACACATAAAAGCACTTAGCAAAGAAAGAGACAAACACATCAGGTCGAGGCACAAAGGACAACAGACACATTTACTGTGGTTCACCCCCACCCTGGGGTTATGTCCACAAAGTATTCTTCTTTATTATCTTCAGATAATCAGGTTACAACAAATAGACATCCTAATCCCTCTTTGCATAGGATAGAAGATCTGTGCATCTCGCTAGATCCTTCTTCCTTTCACTACAACACAAATCCTTCTACAATCTCTCACAGGGACTTGCACTCGGCTCTGCATGTATTACAAAAAATTCACAAAGCCCTGATCACATAGATTCACCCCTTGTAACTTAGCCTACATCACATAGATATATCATCCGCTCCCTCTCTATATGGCCTAGACCTCTATATATACATACAAAATAGGCCTAAACATGGGTAAACCCATGGGCCGACATCCCAATTTCGTTACATTATCCCCCAAAACCCAAAAAGGACCCAAAAAGAGGTCTAGCTTCCACGATTTTCACTTCGCGTTGCGCTCCATCTTTGAAAAGATGTCAAAGTCCCAAAAATGATCAAATATGACCAAGTGTTCCTCAAAAATTGGTCAAGGGCCAACAAATATTTCTTGTATATTATTGTGAGGCTTCCTGTATATGCTTTCTTTTTTCTCTTTCGATGTTTTTAGTTCATTGGTGCTTGTTGTTACTATAAGATACCGATGTATATGAAAAACATTCATGTTAATATTCCTTCATTACTTGACTTCAAGTCTTCATGGATTGTCATATTCACTGAACTGACATCAATGACATAACCATCCAACAATCTTCTCTTGAGAATATAACTCATCATATTGGTTTCTCTCTATCTTATTGCGATTTTCACTACTTGCCTTCCTGTGACTAGTTGGTTCAACCTATCAATATTATTATTTTCTTGAGTCATATTCTTTCATCCACTGTCATGTATCTTCTCTGGTTCATTTCAAGTAATATCTACTAGACCTGCCAAATATCTTATGAAATTATCTCTGCCAATGTGTCGTAACAACTGTCCATGACTCTTCTACTCAACTGTACACAATGTTGACCAATATGTTGTCGCTTAAACTCCCTCTATTCATCATTCACATTATTGGGAGTCATCAAGACATATGGCTTAGAAGAATAATTCAAGCTTCTCTGATGCAAAGTCATCTTCCTCTTCATATATAGCTTCATCATCTTCATAAATTATGACATATTCCTCTTCATCATATTCATGAATTTTGACATCTTCCTCTTTATCATATTCTTGAATTATGGCATATTCTTGTTTTCCTGTAGATTCATAATAATCTCACACTACTTCAAATCCTATGAGTACGATCTCTAGGACTTGTTCTTCATTCGCTTGTTATTCTTGTTTTCCTTTTCTTCTCCAAATATTTTTGTATCTGACATTTGTTTTTTCCTTCATGGAAGGCTCCATCATGCTTCTACAATCACAAGTTATGTTTCAATAGTTATGGGATTTGTAGCATTCAATATTGTATGGAGCCACATAAACATTTATTTCTTGAACATTTCTTCCATAAGCTCTTCAATCTACAATTTTATGTCCAAATTTATTAAAGGTAAAACAATAACCAGAAAACAAATTTTGATACCTGAAGGTAAATCATCTTCTTTGTTATGTAGTATTTTTGAATTCATGCCTTGGCTATTACGATCTTCTCTTTTTTTGTTTCCTTCAAAGTGATTGGAGATTATTTGAGACCTGGAAGTGGAGGGTCTTATTTGATATATGTGTCATCTATAATCTTCTTCTTGAGTCTTCTCCATTTTTGGAAGGTTATCCTTTGAGGGATTGTATTATTCCTTATTGATATGGCCTCTGATGATTTCCACACAACTCTTGGACTTCTCTTCATTCTTCCTTTCTATTAACTTGTAATACTTCTCTTCAACTTTCTTTTTTGACAGTGTAGAGATTCCTCTCTCTTCAATGTTCTTGCTGAGATTGACAATTTTAACACTTAATGTGACAAATTTTTCTTCAATCTTCTCACAATATTCGTCTTTATTCATCATATGGATCTTCATGACCTCTTTTTTTCTCTTTCGTTATTCAAGTCGGGTCTTTAAGGTAATTATTTCTTCTTCAAGCTAGTATTGTTTATTTTTTACTAAATTCTACTTCAAGCTTGTTTATGTCCTCAGAACTTTCCTTAAGATGACTTGTCAAAAATTATTATCTCTTCTCTGCTTCCTTTCTTTGTGATACTACTTCGGCTTCTGAATATTGTTTCTCTTTCAACTAATCCTTGAGAGTTTCTTCAATCACTTTGGCTTCTTCCAGGTGAGATTTTACATTTATGATAATCTTCTTGACTTCTTTAAAACCTTCTTTTAGCTCGATCAATTCCTCTTTGAGAGACTTGTTTTCCCTTCTTTATTTATTTATCTCACTTAAACAACTAATTCGTTCATCCTCAAAATCCATTATTCCTTCTTCAAAATCTTCTTCTTCTAAATCTGTCTGACATGATGAGCATATTTATTCTCATTTTATCCCTACATTTCCTTTAATATGTTATGGATCTATGATGTTATGAGCTCCATTGGAATACATATTATGTATCTTATCCCAAATTTCTTTGGGTGAGGAACATTGTCCCACTCTGTCTTTTACTAGATCAAGTAATCCTTCAAGGATGAAATCCATTGTTATTTTTTTGTTTCTTTTTAATTCCTTCTTGGATGTAGTCTTCGGTTTCTTTGAACTAGTGCATCTTGTAACAACTGACTACCAAAAATCATACCCCTATGCTCCTAAAAATGATTTCATCATATTTCTCCATATCTCATAGCTCTAATCATTTTCACCATCAAATATTGGTGCTCCATTCTTAGTGAAATCCATGATCTACCTTCTAGTGGTTATATTATCTCTAAATGAACCAACTCTGATACCAATTGTTGGAATATTCACCAATACTGAACCAGGGGGTGTGAATCAATATTGAGCACTTTTTATGAATTTCAATCACAACATTACGTGATCAATTATTCCATTCACTTATGATTTCATTTAACATATCATAAACATATAACCATAAAAAATGCATCACATCATAACCACATATACACAGTAGATGAACATTTTATGTGGAAACCCAAATAAGAGAAAACCACATAATTATTTCTTATATATAAAAATATTACATTCACAGTAAGAACCAACTTCCAAATTTTCCAACACCAACTAGAAGGAGGCTCCAACCCCCTATTTATATAATCCAACCTTAAGGAAGCTACAACTCCCTAAATTCTCCAACTCCAATTGGAAGGAGGCTCCAACTTGAAGGAAGATCCAAATCCATGTGTTCTCTAGCTCCAACTAGAANAACTAGAAGGAGGCTCCAACCCCCTATTTATATAATCCAACCTTAAGGAAGCTACAACTCCCTAAATTCTCCAACTCCAATTGGAAGGAGGCTCCAACTTGAAGGAAGATCCAAATCCATGTGTTCTCTAGCTCCAACTAGAAGGAGGCTACGACCCCCTAATTTATAGGCTCCAACATGAAGGAAGCCCCAAATCCATGTATTCTCGGTCTCCAACCAAAAGGAGTTTATGACCCCCTTTCCTTTCCCCTTACTTCTGCGATGAAATATAAGTGTAGACTCAACCTATCACTATCACTATCACTGTCACTGACATTATCATTTTCATTGTAACTGATACTGTCACTTATAATCAACCTGTCAATAATAATCAACTTTTCACTAACTTGTCATTGTCCTTGTCACTAACATTGATACTTCATCATCAAAATCATCAACAACAAGATCAGACCCACTCTCATAAATCATACACCAAGACCATCACCAATATGTGCGTCAAATCATATGCTAATACATGTGTGCCATATCATCCAGGTAACAAGAAGATGCCATATCCATAAACCATGTTCCAAGATATGCCTCAAACATGTTCCATAACATCGATCAACCATGTACCAAAACATGTTCCATCACATCCATCAACCATGTACCACGATATGCCTCAAACATGTAAACATATACCAAAGTACATATCAAACCATATACCCAATATCCAAGATGCTCCTCAAACAATGTGTGAAATATATATGCCAATAAATCCAATATATGTACCAACAATGCAGATCAAAAGATATGCCTCAAACCATGTACCAAACATATACCATACATCCAAGATGTGCCTCAAATAATATGCCCAAATATCTAAAACGTGCCTCAAGCATGTATCAAGACATAACCCTCAAAATACATATAAAAACATACCTCTCAACATGTGAGGAACTTGGTGCATACCTTCAGATACCCTCATACCTTCTTCATCTTCAACAACAAGAGAATATCATCTTCATCAAAATTTATCTCAGTCTCACACGACCAATTTTTGGATTAGTCACAAACCCTAACTTTGAACATGCATAACTCCATGCATGTAATGAATAAGGTCTGAAACTTGTACCCAATATTCTTCAATATATTTTCTGAAACTCGTCCAGGTTTCACTCCTTGAATCGTCCCTGAAAAGGATTTATAGCGAAAATGGAAGACTTATTCTGGAGAGAGAAATTGTAGAGGATACCATGTGCTGGATATTTGATATCTGGTTCTGAAACTCACACACGACATACTAGGGACAATGCTTTTTCCAATTCAATTGGTCTCACATAATTTGGATCCTCTATGAAGAATTTATGATTGTTTTTTTTAAAACACGTGTTTTAGATAAGTTTCAGGACTAGTCAAAAACCCTATCTTGTAGATAGTGTATATCCAAACATACAATGTCCCTAAATCTTAAATCTTTACCATAGTTACCTTAATATGTCTTATCAATATACTACATGTTTCTATATCTGAATCATTCTGGAAAAACAGTTATAGAGAAAATGGTAAGATGACCTTTAAATAACATACCTTAGAACACATCATCACAAGACTTCATCCGCCCTTCGAATTTATCCCTTCTTCACTTCATATTCCCTCTAAAATTCAACTCATATATCCTTGGTTACCTCAAAATAAAATTTGATTTATTTGATGTAACAAATGAACTCCTAGGCGCCTTATTTAACTAGATCTACAACCCTCTTTTTAGGGATGACTTAATCCAAATTCAATTCAATTCAATTTTTAATGATTATTCCATTGGGGTTGACTTTACCAAAAATATCTTTAATATTTATTTTAATATTCATTGCAATGGGGATGACTTGTAACTTTTTTTTTGCAAAAAAATTTCTTCTTTTAATTAATTTGGGGTCGACTTTTCACTTCTTGTTACAACTATTTAGGTATTGTTAACCATACTTTGAGGCTTCCATATTCAAGAGGGAATATCTCCTCAACCTTGAGGAATCATGTGGTGTACCACCTACCATTGGAAATGAAATGACGAGGACTATCCATCTATGCATGTGTCATGTTTTTCATCCTCTTCTTCCTCAAAAAACTTGGGCCTTCATGACCACACCTCTTGGGCTTCTTAACCACTTAAGCATTTAGCCATATTTCCAGAGTGTTATAACCCTAAATTTCACCATACATGCTTACCTGGCATCATGCTATCTCATTTTCCTTCTTTGCCAAGCCACTACTGGAAAAATTCTTAAAAAACTCCCTTTTTGAAGGCATACACCCCCTGCTCCACTACTGCATGCATGTGTATGCTGGTTGAGCCACTACAACCTGCGTATACCTAAAAGCACAAAAAATGGAAAGTTGCAGATGGAACACATAGTTTTGGGTAAGTTAAATAAACCGTTTGACCCCCCATATCCGGTCACTCAACCAAATACCTAGCCCTTTCTAGTCTATAAAATAAAGGGTAGGGGTCCCATTTGGAAGGAGAAAAATCATAGCAAAGAAACTATACCCGATTTATTATTCCCCTTGCCCCAACATTTTGCAACTATTATGTGAAGAGAAGCATATACAGAAGCAGTTGGAGCATAGTTGAAGAGGATCACAGGACTAGATTCTAGCTGCAGTGGCCGATCTCACTATTGTAAGGTTACTCTTTTGAGATTAATAAAAGTAGTACTTTTCCCATCCTGCCATATGAGATTGTCAATATTTAAATTTGATTATATTTTGATAGAATATCTAACCCATTAGTTTATAGATCATATGCATGTGGAGTTATTTGTTTGTCTTTTTTGAATGTAGGTCTACGTTGGGAGGAGAGTTGCATTCAAGGAGCGACCAAACGTTAAAAGGATCAACATAAAACATGGAAACTAAGGTACAATAACTTTATCTTTTTAACCTTCTATTTGCATATGAATAATGGGGTTTATGATTGGGATGTTGGTAAGAAGTAGGATACTTTAGTTCATTTTTGCATGAATGATAAAACCCCTAATGCTAGTCCATAGGAGGGATTTCCCACACACA
Organism: Picea sitchensis; assembly: GCA_010110895.2. Lineage (NCBI taxonomy): Eukaryota > Viridiplantae > Streptophyta > Pinopsida > Pinales > Pinaceae > Picea > Picea sitchensis. Next base: position 7,663 of record SNQJ01S0017975.1, on the reverse strand, counting down.
ACATAATTGGCGACCATACTAGGGAAATATATAGGGTTTTTGGGGATACTTGTTGGATATTTTTAATTGGTTTTACTACCTTTTTCTAAGTTTCTGCAAAAGTCCGAGCTAGTATGGATTCTAGTCTTCCATACCAGTACTCCCTGATTTTTTCGCTTGACTTTTTTTTATTTTTTCGGGAAGCCACAGAGGCATACACGGCCTGCAGAAGGTCTAACCGCATATACACATGCCGTGACTTCATACAACCCGAGTACATATGTTGTTTGCTAAAAGATCAGTTGTGTGTCTGAGTCCATAAATATTTTTTTAAAGAGAGGAAGTCATCCTCTTCCCTGTTAGAAGTGATCCTTCTCAGGATTTTTCTGGATCTAAGTTCTTGTTTCTGTTGTTGTAGTCTATAGCCTAGGTATAACCTCAGATTAGCTTTGTTTTCTCAAGTTTCCTTAAATTTTCTTTTCTTTGTTAAAGTGAGTTTTTGTACCTTTAAGGGGTTCTGGTTTTCAATACCAGTACTCCCTGCCTAAGCTTAGCTACTTCTCTTTCTTCTTTTAAGGAGAAACAGAGGGACATGTGGTCTGTAGTGGGCCTGCACGCGTGCATACACATTCTATATTTGGTCAGCCCGGGTGCATACGCTAGCTGCTGAAATGACAGTTGCGTGTCTGTCTAGAAATTTTTTGAGGAGGCAATCATCCTCTTCCCTATCAAGTTTTTACTTCTCAGGTTTTTCTTGTTTCTTTATGGTCTCTGTCATAAGTACTTTTAGCCTAGGTTGTATTCCAGCATAGCTTTCTTTTTCATTTGAAATATTTCTTCTGTTGCTTTTCTAGGTTTTGTTATGAGATAGCGAGTCGGTCTAATCTGCCTTTTTGTTTGTTAGTAAATCCCCATGGTCTGTGGTTGGCCAGAAGTCTTTTTTATCCTTGTCTTGTTTTTGTTTTTTTACCTTTTTTCTTCAGAAAAGCAGAAGACATATAGTTTTAAATTTTCTTGTTTTTGAAGCATAATAAAAAAATAACACAAAATCTTTTTTTTACTTCTTGGTTTGGTTAAATAGTTGGTTGTTTGCATTAATCAATAGGAAAAAGTTTGTTTTCATAAGTTCTTGGCTAATTGACTTAGGAAAATAAGTAGCTCGTAGTCGAGTGAAAGCTTGTTTTGATTTTTTCAGTTAAACGATCTTAAAAAAAAAAAAGATTGAAAAGTTGGTTAAAGAATTTAAAAGAGCAAATCTGAATTTGTCAAGAAGAAATTTTTTTTTTCTAGCTTTCTGTTTATCTTCTTGTTCATCTCTCAAAACATCACTAGTTTCACTTTTATCACCTTTGACTTAAGACAAGGCAAAAAATTAACGATTAATTAAAATCAACTAGACTTTATGTTTTGTAGGGTCCAACAACTAGGCTAGGCTAGAGCCTTGATTTAGGATTGGAGAGGAAACTCTTCCAGGCTGCAAAACAAACATAAGAGTCTGTGATAGGGAGTGTAAAAAGTCCACTATCGTAAAAGATATCCAGTACCCCCCTCTAACACAGGGGATAACCGCGATGTCACATAAGGAAAGGTAGTGGAGATAACCCCTCCAAAGATGGACCAAGCATAGTGGGGAATGCATATAGAGGGCTTGTCTTGGGATTCCATTGATTTCATTTTCCACGGAGCTTCGTGGGTCTCTAATCCATTCGAGGTCCTTAGTCGTATTCCATAACTCTGTCTTTCAATACCCTTGATAGGTTTTGGGCTTGATACCTTGCTCATTGCAATCCACCTGAATATCGACTGTACCCGCCTGGTGATTGTTTGCTCACTGGAAACCTAGTTTCCTATCTTTTTAGTGACTTACACATGTGACTGCGGGGGTATACCGTGGTACCTAGGACAGACATCAGGCCACGCTTTGTAGAGTATACCTAGAGGGTGCTTCCGTATTCGAGTTGCACTTTCACTGGTAAGTTTCTCTAGTGTTGGTTGTTGTAATTGTTCTTCCAACTAGTTAGTGACTACTTGTTTTATCTCATAGGTACTTTTTCTAGTGCGTGTTAGTTTTGAAATGATTATAGATTTCTTTAGGGTGTCTTTGATCTTCTCACATAGTGGAGGATCAAGAGTTCCGTCGGTGATGAAGTCTTCTGGGCCTGTCGCTGGTTGACCTCAAACCCCTCCCCCGCCACTGCTAAGGTGAAAATTAGACCAGCAAGGGTCTTTTGAGACAACCGGGTTACAAGAAACTATTCCCAACCCATCTTTGAGAGGATAAATTTCGATTCTGGAGGAACCAATCATTTTTTACCTCAGATTAGAGGATCTTGGTCAATATAACCCTCCCATCACTGATCTATTAACACCCATCGTCATACAGGTTCGACCTTACAAGCGTCAGGTAGTGTCACCAACAACAATGGAAGATAATGTTGCCACTTCTTCAGGGAATACTCATATTTCCTTCACGACTGTCACTACTGGGGGTGTTCCACCTCCTAACCAACTGTCATCAGTTTAGGCCACTATGGTCTTGACTAATTCTACCTCGGGTAGCAGTTTTACTCCATCTATGGCAACGATCACTACTCCATTTACTCAGAACGCGATAGACCCTTCTTTCTCATACATGATGCCTCGATTCAATACGAGTATTGTACTTTCCTCATCCACTCTATAGACTTTAGGTCTAGGGGAAAGGAGTTCCAACACTCCTCTGCAAGGATATATGGGGGGAACTTCCGCTCCCATTATCGCTTTCCCTTACGACGGGGGTCATATACCCCCTTTATCCCCCTCGCTTGGTGGTGTTCCTCAACACTCCGTCGGGCCTAACATAAACTTGTTTGGAGCAGGTAGTCAAGAACTCCCTCCTTATAATATGCTGGTTGGTTCAACACCTTTCTCTTTGTTCGACGTGTTTGGTAACAATTCTTTCTCATCAGTTGTCATTTCGGCTGGGGGAAACCCAGGTTATGGACAACCACATCGTATATAGGGTACTATTCCTGCATAGGGGGCACATTTAAGAATTCATTCCTCACAAGGACCTTGGAATCCTTGGCAGGGACCAATTCCCTTGTCAGGTATGCCAATAGGGGGCAACCCTTTCCATACCTAGTGGAACCCCAGGCAAGGCCCAACGCCTATGCCTGTTGGATCGGTAGGGGGAAACCCCTCCCAAAATCCTTGGAATTCGATGCAAGCTCATCCCTTTACGTCTTATTACGGGAACCAACCGATGATGTCTCAACAAGCACCCAATACGTACACTGTTCACTAACATGGTTATTACCAGACCCCTGGCCAGCAACCTAACTTTTCCTAGAAACTTGGTGCCAATCAAACCCTAGGCTCCTTTTTCCCTGGCTACAATCCACAACCCAAGATTCTATTTCTGGCAACCCTGCACTTGCCATATTTGACAGGGCTGTTAAATGACCCCATCTGTCACGATCCAAGTTGGCCTGCTATGTCGACCAAGTTGCCTTCAGACATTACAAAGTTTGAGGCTAAGCCTAACAAATATCCTGGTGATCATGTGACTACCTTCCACTTATGGTTCTCTTCCAACTCGTTAAGAGATGACTCCATTCAGTTGCAATTGTTTCAACACACTCTCATAGGGAGTGTTGTGAAATTGTACATCGAGCTCGATCACTCACGATACTCTTCCTTCGGAGAATTGGCAATGACTTTCTTGAACCATTTCCAATTACCTATGAGATATGATGTCATCACTAAATTGCTGGCCAATTTCAGGTAGACAAAAGTGGACCATATATCTGATCATATCCGAGAATGGATATGCCAAAAGAGTTTAATAAAAGTGCCAATCCCACCAACATTCCTGCTAGAGTGGTTCCTTAAGTCTTTGGTACCCTAGTTATCTAAAGACGTCACAACATCCAGAGTGTTTTTCGAGGAAGATGCGATAATGAGAGTGCAACAACTAGAGATAATTTACTCTCAGTCTGGTTTACTCTACGATATTTTTCCAGATGCACCGAGGTCAATCCTTGACAAAACCAGGGAAAGGTCTGGACCAGATGCTGATGGCATTATTGGTTTAGCACAAACCAAGCCTGCTGATCAATTGTCAAATCAATTGCAACAATTGTTGATACAACAGACAACGACAAACCAGACCAATGGTTCAGCTACTCCCCCTACCCAAAAGTCGGATATACACAGTGTGAAAACAAAAAACCCGAAGGCCACCTAGTAGCCTGACGGAAAGAAGAAACAATGAAAAAAGTGTAAGGGGGATAAGAAACTCACCAATAATGATGGAAAGGGCGACACTGAAAAGAAGAAGTCAAAGTATCCTTGTAATATTTTCAAGGAATAACACCCTACCCATCAGTTCCCTCGGCTTGCGGAGGCCCAGAAGTTATTGACACAACAACATCTTGTTGTGTTAATGATCCCATTCCCAAATGAGAAAAATCTAACTCAAGCCTCCTTGAGCGCGGAAGGGGGTAGTCAAGGACCCCCTTCATATTTGAGTAATCCTTCATCTGCAAACGTATATATGATGAAAGGTGATGCCTATATAATGACTAGAGAACATGATTACGGAAATCCAGGCACCTCTGAGAAGGGTAAAGAAGTAAAAAACCCACCTCTTCCTCTTCATATTGAGAATACGTTGGGAGAAACAATGACACACATCCCAAAAGGTGCATTCAAAAAATCTTCTTACAACCCAAACGCAGGGGCTACCCATAACTACTTTTTGGTGGAGGATTTATCACAAACCCCTTGTGTGATGTCTTCTTTGGAAGTCCTCTAGAGTTTCCCTTCCCAGAGAAAGGCCCTATTAGCTGCCTTAGGCTCTGCTAAGAATTTTAATCTGGGAATGATCATTCTTGATACCACTAACTTAAAACCTCATCCTCCTTACCATGTAGCTTTTCAAATAGTAGTGGCTTACACCACGAAAATTTTTACCTAAAATATCTTTCATACATTGGTGGATGAGGGTGCCTCGACATGTGTGGTGTCTTTGGCGTGTTGGAAGGCCATCGACCAACCCGTTGACAATCATTATTTTCGACCACATGGGATCATTCCCTCTTTCCCCATGTAGTTAGGGGAAAAAACCATGTGTGTCGAAGTTGAAGTGGTCGATGAGTCTCTCGACTACAATATTTTATTAGGAAGGAGTTGGACCTATGCTATGCAATAAGCAGTCGCGATAGTTTTTTGGGTCTTTTTGTTTCCTCAAAAGGGCCACATTATGACCATTGATCAGTTATCCTTCTCTCGTTCTTACCCTTCATCGGGAGTCTCCACGATCACGATGATTGATAATCCTCAATCGGACATCGTCAATGTAGGGGTTGGTTTTTTCCCACCATTGATGGTTAATTTTGATTACCCACCTCCGACTGGCAATGTTCATTACACGACGACTGTTCCTGACCAGCCTTGGGCTACAATTTTTCAAATCTCATCATTTCGCATGGTGTACTTTCATGATCCATGGAATCTTCCTTCCCCATCCGCTACAATGGAAGGGAAACAACACCATGGCATGGACATGCATTTGTCCACGGCAGAAGTTGCATACTCGATCATTCAACGACCTTTTTCCAACCCCGATCTGACTCCAGCAGAAGAGTTAGATCTAGTTCTCGAGCCTATTTGGTCTCAAGGTTCCCTTTCTAATGCATATTATTTAGACTTAGTCTTGCCTTCAGACGAAGCAATTATTGAGGCAATGACTAGTCCAAATAGACCCTAGGATGATCTTCATCATGGATCTTACTTCCTCCCAGAGTTAAGACAAATTGACGTAGGTGAATTCACTCTGACTATGAATGGAGATAAAGGTTGTCCTGTCAATCCTTTGGCAACGCACATTGTTTACACTAAAGGAAATATGGCAACAATAGCTAAAATGATACCTATTGACATCTCCAAATCTCCTGTAGTCATGTAGAATATCTTTGTTAGAGAAGATTGCTCCCTCGAGGAGATTCAAATCTACACAGATTTATTTAAAGAATTTCGTGACGTGTTTTCCTGGTCTTACGAGGAAATGCCAGACATAGATCCAAGAATCGTCGAACATGAAATCATGACTTATCCTGATGCCAAGCCGGTCTGGCAGAAGCTTCGTCTGGTCAATCCTAGGAAAGAAACAACTATCAAGGATGAAGTAGAGAAACTACTTAAAGATGGTTTCATCTACCCCGTTCAATTGACTCAATGGGTGTCGAATCCTATGTTAGTCAATAAAAAATAGGGCACGATTCACGTATGTACAGACTTCCATGACCTAAATAAGGCCTGCCCAAAAGATAATTTCCCCATGCCATTTATTGACCAGATAGTCGATGAATGCGTAGGATCCAAAGCCTTTTCATTTATGGATGGTTTTTCAAGATACAATTAGATACAAATCAAACCCGAAGACCAACACAAAACTTCTTTCATCTGTCCATGGGGTACATTTGCTTATCGTAAGATGCCTTTTCATCTAAAAAATGTTGGAGCTACGTTTCAGTGGGCCATGTTTTTTTCTTTCCATGACCTCAAACACATAGTCGAGGATTATCTCGATGATTTTTAGTCATGATCTCACAAGCAAGCTGATCATCCGGCACACCTCTGACTTATCCTTGAACGATGTCGCTACTACTGAATCTGCTTGAATCCAAACAAGTGTAGTTTTTGCGTCACATCAGGTTGTCTTTTAGGTTTCATCATTTCGACAACAGGGATCATTGTTGATCCTCTAAATGTTGAGGCAATAGTTCAATTGCCTCCCCCATGCACCATACCTCAGCTTCAGAGTCTACAAGGAAAATAATTTTTTTTATGGTGTTTCATCGCAAACTATGTCGAGATCACAAACGGTTTTATGTGTTTATTAAAGAATGATGTTCCTTTTCATTGGGATGAAGCTGTTCAACACTCTTTCATAGTGTTGAAAAGCGCCCTCATATCAACCCCTCTGCTTCGACAACCCAATTATAATAAATATTTCTTATTATACTTGGCCATTGCAGAGTCGACCATCGGTATGTTATTAGTTCAGGAGGATGATTTTCTCTCATAATACGTGCTTTATTACCTGAGCCAAGGCCTATTTGGACCAGAACTCAATTATTCCCATATTGAAAAACTTGCGTTGGGAGCAGTCCATGTTGTTCAACGGTTCTATGATTACATTTTGTTTCACAATACCACTGTCATTGCCTTCATGAATGCATTTCAATGCGTATTGACATGACAAGTCATCTAAGGAAAGATTAGTAGATGGATAGTTATCCTCCAGGAATTCGACTTGGAGTTCATTTCGGAGAAATCCAAAAAGTCGATGGTCTTCATGGAACTCATATCAGAACTTCCGGTTGAATCAAGTGATGTTATACCCGACGAGTCTCCTATCAAAGGAGATATGTTTTTAATCATGTCTTCCAACCCCTGGTATGGAGATGTCCTTGTCTATCTGCAGACTTTGAAGTGTCCCACCTCTGCTTATTGTGATGATCATCGCCGTATATGCCATCAGGCTAAGAACTATATCATACTTGAGGACACATTGTATCATTGAGGTGTATACTCCATCCTTTGTCGATGTCTCACTCATGAAGAAGTGGAAATCATGCTTAACAATTTCCACACTGGAGCATGTGGCGGTCATTTGTCTGGGTTGGCAACAACCCAA
>SNQJ01S0017974.1:212648-234269 GCA_010110895.2 Picea sitchensis | reverse complement strand
TGATGCAGCAAAAGTGTAATATAAGCAATTAAATGATGATTTGAAGCTTTTGTTGAGTAAATCATTGATTGGACATATTGTTGGCTTAGTCATCTTGGTAGATATTGATGAATTGATGATCTTTCATAGCTAATTGACACCACGTTGACTTCATTCTATATCTATTGATTTACAATTGCTTATTGAATAATATCAGATAGTCAAAGAAGTACTAACCCTTTGAGTTATAGCCTGCAAATATATATTGTGTTGTTGTTGTCTTGTTTTGGGCAGGCATTTTCAACAGGGCATACACTTCTTTTATTGGCTGATCAACTGGACTGTCTGACATTGGTGGTAACCTGTGAGGAGGGAACTCTAAAACTTGACCTTGTGTCTTCTGCCTCTTCAAACCCTAGGTTACCAGGGACGTCTCCCCTGGGCTAACCTCCCTAAACAGAAAGAACCTCCCCATCGAGGTGACATTGGGTGGGGAAGGTTCTTGTTGCACCAGTTTGTCCTCTATCCTTTAGCCTGTGACCTAAGCTACAAACTGTGCGATAACACCATTAAAAAACCTAAGACAACCCATCAGTGATGATAATGGGCGTCAAGGTACCTAGTAAATTATAACAAGTGTGAATGAAAGAGTTGATATCGAACACTTGTAGAATCTATCAATCATGGTACATTGATGTATTCCCACTATAAATAGTGAGGGAAACTGCCACTGATGAATGAAAGCCCCAAGGTACTAAAAAGACTCTATATCTCGATCCCAAAGAAATTGAGTTGGTATTTATGGGAAGACATCCACTAGAAGGAGGGCATTAAGGCATCCCCCATCATCTAACACGAGGGAAAACATAAGGCCAAATACTTTGAAGGACTTGGAATAAAGTTTGGATGGACATAATAACATGTACATTTCTTTCATGTATCAAATGAAACAATGCATAGAAGAGACTATTGGCATTATTGATTGTGTGTTGTCATTGATGGAAACATGAGTCAAACATGTACAGTAAACAAAGAAAAAGGAAGATCACCATGGATAAGAGGTATATCACCTTGGGGTAGAAGCAATTTGTGATCACTGTTGATCACGATAGTATAGGATCAATAGTGATCCTATGTTCCTAAATCTCAATAGAGGTAGCATGCATAGAATCCACATAAAAAAGGAATAATGAAGCACGAGGAATTAAGAGCTAGGAAAGGTTAGTGAATAAAGATAAGTGCATAAAAGAATGCACAAACATTAATTGAAGCTCAGAGAGATGGCACATTTGAAGTAACACATGAGACAGAGTTATGCAAGTGAAGAAATCCTTTTGTAAAGGATCGAGTTACATGAGCCATTCATTCTTAGCTCGGGACAATCCAAGATCGTTAGATCAAGGTGAAGTCAAAGACTGAGAAGGATTAAATCTCAATTGTCATATATGGAGCAGTAGCATTATGGACAGTTGGATCAAGCCATAATCATAGATCGAGAGAGATTAAATAAGAGACATCAGATTTCATGGAATAAATTCAAGTGAGTGCTCAAACATTAGATCAGTTCAGGATCTATATTGATCGTCAGATAGAACTAAGTAAAAGGAAAGGATAAGTGGACCCCATAAGACACAAAGTCTTGAAACCCCCTAAGTCTCGAAGTAAATAAGGGCCATCATATCTAGGAAATGCATGGTGACTGTTGAATGAAGATAGGGGGGTCCAATGGTGTTCAACTCCGACACTGACCACTTCGGTGAAAAGGAGTCTAAAACATGTAAGTTTACCCGAAGGCCAAAGCCCCGAAGTCATGAACTCCCATCGAACGTTGGATTATAGGAAGAGAAAGGAAATCTTGTCAACCGTTGATATGGGATAAATTTTGAATCGTCAGATGACACTAAAATAAAGAGGGTGGTCAACTCCGGTGTTGACCAATCCAGAGAAAAGGAGTCTAAAACAGGTAAGTTTACCTGAAGGTCGAAGCCCCAAAGTCGCTAACTCTCTTCGACCATCGGATTAGAGGAAGAAAAGGAAATATCATCAACCATTGATCTGGAGTGAAAATATTGAAATCGTCAGATCACACTAAGGAAGAAGGTGGTCAACTCCATCTTTGACCTACTCCGACAATAAGCAGCTCAGATAAACCAAAAACTCATGAACCCTAGAGTTCCAAAATAAACAGAAGTCATTGATCAAGACAAGAAAATATCTACGGTGACAGATCTATTCAACACATAAGAAATTATCGAAGGATGGTATAAAAGTGACAAAACTCTTGAAGCCACAAAGTACCGAAGCAACGAAGTGTAAATCCATGATCTAGGAGGGAGACACGTGGCCCAATCATATGGTGACAAGTGTTAGGGTCTAGTTGGCACTTTAGGTATATGCAAGTCACGAATCAAGGTGACACATGGTAGTCACTCAGCTAGTGCACATCAACGATGATGTCAACAAGCCACTTCACTCTGGGACTATATCCTTTGGGGATATCTAGCTTCTCCTAAAATATCTGAAGCATCGAAGGCCGAAGTCAGGAATCAACAATTAGTCATTGATATAAGATCCTACATAATATTTCTTGATAGTCTGATCAAGTAAATTGGAAGGATAGAGTAAGCGTGAATAATGAAATAACACTAACCATTGATCTACTTCGGGAGTGTTATTGACCATTGATCAAGCATAGTGGAAGGATAGCGTAACCAGAGGTGTTAACTGAAAGAAAGCAGTCACCCCAACTTTATGACTTATTCGGTAGGTAAACACTCCGGAGGGATTGAACTACTTCAGATTTTGAGTAGCCTGAAGTCTTGGAGTCATGAATAGTCGAATACCAGGAGAGTGGGAGCTCTATTGTGCCTAAGTCTATGGTCCTATCTCCTCGAAATGTGAATGTTATCAATAAGGGAGTGTTGATATGTACTTCGAAGAAATGTACTCCAGGAGGATTGAATGACTGCAAAGGTCAGAAGTCGTGAAGGACAAAGTACCAAAGAACTTGGTTCCAACATCGATCACATGATAAGGTAAATAAGCTAAAGGGGATATAATTAAATAATCCATCAGACACTTGAATACATTCCCACGTAGAATAATATGGGTGGAAGAAGAAAGTGCTAGGAACAAAACTTAATGGATAAGCTTGTGGTTTTGAGCCCATGGTATTTGAACATTGGATTGAAGGAAGCGCCTCATACATAATTTATTTATGTAAACAACTTAAAGCCTATAGAGTAATTTGACATATATTAACACAAAAACAATACATAGATAAGGTCGAATATAATATGTTGGAAAACTTGGGAACACAACAGAAGCATGGGAATGATATAATGAGTCGATTCATATATGTGATCATATCATGTAGATGAAATTTGAATCAATATTAATATTCTAATTAAGGGTAAGATTATCTATGCTAAATTAAATAAAGAGATGCAATGGTTCATGTCAAAAGAACAATGTTTCAATCCTATACCTATTGAAATACTATATAAACCAAAAGTAGTGGTGAATATTAGTTTGTCTTGGTGGACTATATATATATAATGGATTGAATGGAAGTTCATTCTATCAGGTTGGTTCATGTTTACAAGTTCAGTCTTGTTATGAGGGTTGGATTCCTCACATCTCAGTTGGATCTGAGATCAACACGCTGGGTCTTTTTATGAAGGTTGGATTCCTCATTTCTCAATTGGATATGAGAACTACAAGTTGGGTCTTGTATCAGAGAGTTGTATCTCTCATATTCAGTTGAAGTTGAAGATATTAAAAGATTGATTTTATTTGTATTCATTCAAGTTAAATAAATAAAAGAAAGATATTTTATCTACTTCATACAATTTGTGTTACACATGTTTATGAATAATTAATTGAGTTGCATATATCTTATTCAATTAATTCATTTAATCTATGAAAGTGTGAAAAGTAGTCAAAATTTCCAGACACTGATTCACCCCCCCCTCCTCTCTCAGTGTTAGTGTGTGTTTCAACAATTGGTATCAGAGAGGGTGCCTTTAGCACAATTTAAACACTGGAAGGTAGATTATGAAGAAATGAGTGGAAAAATGGCTCTCTCCACAAATGAAGATCCCTTATTTGATGGAATAGACTACTCTTCATGGAGGGAAAGAATGAAATGGTATCTGAAGTCAAGAGGATATGGTGTTTGGGATTTAGTAGTATCTAAACCTTGGTACTCAACTACCTCAAAGAACAAATCCAAAATTGCAAAAGAAGCAAAGAAAACTAATTCAATAACATTAAAGGCAATCCAAAATGGACTGTTAGACCAAGTCAAAGAAAATATGGGACACTACGCCTCTGCTAAAGTACTATGAATCCAACTAGATAATTCTTATAAAAAAAAAAGAAAAAAAAAGAAATGAAGAATTCCAATTAGTTTATAAAACAAAACAAAGAAACAAAAAAATCAAATTAGATTAAAGAACAAAACAAAGAAATGGAGAAATCAAATCATATTGAAGAACAAAATATAGATAAAGAGAACTACGATCATAATAAAGAATAAAACACATAAGAGGACAATTCCATCAAAGAATTGATGCAAACCCCAATCATCAACAAAGAAGAGTACTACATCAAGGAATTGATGAATACCTCAGTATTCACTAAAGAAAGATTATTAGATTTTAAGACTGATTTTATAACTATATTTGAAGTGATTAGTATGGAATCAACAAATGGTCTATATATTGTAGTTACTAAGGACGTTCTTGACCAACTTGAATACATAGTTATGTGCACTCTTGAATAGTTGGAAAAACTTCAAAAGAAAGATATGTTTCTACTACAACAGTTAGATCAATCTAACCATGAAGAGAATGAACAAAATATTCATCTAAAATATGAAGAAGAAGAAATCAAAACATTGAAGATTGAAGATTGAAGATTGAAGTTGCTAATCTAATAGAAGAAATGGAAGAATTGAATACACATGACAATAAAAGAAAAGAAGTACTAGAAGAAACAAAATAAATGGTCATATGTTTAAAAACCCAACTTGAATAAGATAAGAAAAATGAAGAAGCCCAGAAGATGTCACATGTTGGAATTGGAAATTATTAACGTCAAAAAGATAAATGAAAGTACTAACAAAACTCTAATGACTCAAATTGAAGAAGATAAGAAAAATGAAGAAGCACATAAGGTCCAATTAACTAAAAAGAAATAATTATGTCACAGGTTGGAGTTAGAAGACATCAACCTCTAAAGGATTCAGATAAAAAATAAGGAAGAAATCAAAATATTGAAGAATTAAGTTGTTGATATAACAAAAGATATAGAAGAGTTAAAGACATATGACAAAACTAATAACTGCAAAGAAGTCTTGGATGATACAAAATAGATGGTCATCAATCTAAAGACTCAACTTGAATGAGCTAAGGAAAAAGAACAAGCCTTGAAGACTTAGTTGACTAAAAAGGAAGAAGAATGTCACATGTTGGAAATGGAAGTTATCAACCTCAAAAAGAAGAATGAAAAGACAAAAAAAACTAGAAAATTCCGGAACAGCTCAACTATCCTAGATAGGATATGGAACAATCAAAGACCAATTGATGACAAAACTGGTCTTGGATACAATAAGAATGAAGAAGGTGGAAAATGGGGCACCATTCAAAAACATGATAAAGGATCATACTCCTCAAAATAAAAAGGCATAGTCACAAACCTAAAACAAACCATGAACTTTGTCAAGGAACGAAGTTATAAAAGTAAAAAACAAGAAACATATCAAAAGACAAACTTCTCATATCACAACAGACCCAAGTATGGAAACACCTTCAATGGTTATTTCTTTTTCTGTAATAAATTTGGTCACAAAGCATTGGAATGCAAGAGTCCTGAAAAGAAAAATTCAGGAAGGTCCAATAACTCAATGAGATGTTGGAGATGAAATTATGTTGGCCACACAACAAAGTTTTGTCATACAATGAGATGTTACAACTGTGATAGGTTTGGTCACAAATCCCAAAACTGCAGAAAATCAAGAAGTCAATCCATGAGAAATAATTCATACAAGTCACGAGGAAAATCTAATGAAGGTTGGAAGAAACGAAGAAATGATAATTCTCAAAGAACAAATCTAGAAAAAAAATATCCCACAAACAAAATATCTCATGAAAAGGTATGGAGAAGAAAATATGAAATAGAAAGAAAGAGAGATGATCTAACACCTGAAAATGAAGAAGTTACACTTACACAGAATACTGATGAATATTCAATAGAATATCAAACAGAAGAATTGAGCAGTGAAAATCTTGGAAGTTTTCCAATGTTATTTTCATGAACTACTAAATTTCCCCTCAATAGAAAATATGAAAAAAAGGAAGGAGGAAGGATTTTAAAACATGATTTGGTGTAAGTACTACAAAATACTACTAAAGTATGGTATGATCTAAACCCACTGAGGAATTTCCAAAAGAATGAAAAACTTATGAAGAGGACTTAAAAAACAACAGATGAAAGGACCAATTCAATCTTATTTCTAAGAGACAAAAGTTGAAGTTGGTTTCTACAGAGATGAAGAACTGTGAATAAGATATTAAATTGGTTGAATAATGGAAATTAAATTAATTGGTATAGATAAAAGGTATTATTGTGAAAGATCATAATATCAACAAGAATAAAGAAACATATCAAGAAAATTAATAAGATTCACACCCTTGTCCTTTAGGAAAAAGGAGAAGATAGTAAAACCCTATGAAACAGTAAAAACTTAGGGGGAGTATTTAATTTGGTCATCAAATGTGGAACTTATTGGATTAGGTTTAAAAGACTTGATCACTACAAAAAAAAATTGGTATCAATAAGACTACCTATTTGAACACAAAAGCCCAAGAGATTGAGATAACAACTAGCACATTCACAGGGGGGAGAAAACAAGTAAAAACTTAACTCTTTGTCATTGATGTCAAAGGGGGAGAAACACAATAGAAATTTAACTCTTTGTCATTGATGTCAAAGGGGGAGAAAAATAGTAAAACAAATTTGGTATTATTATTTGGTATAAGTAAAAGTCCAATCCTCCAACCTGAAAATGAGATCAGTGATAGGGGGAGCAAAAGTATTTGTTTTACAGATATGTTGACCTCAATGCCCAAGGGGGAGATTGTTGGAATTATTGATTTTGCATTGTCAAACATGTACAGTAAACAAATAAAAAGGAAGATCATTGTGGGGCAGAGGTAGATCACCTTTGGGTAGAAGAAATTCATGATAACTGTTGATCACGATAGGATCTGTTAGCACCACCATTTTTCTTTCCATTTAGAGTCGTTTTTTAGTCACGTTATGACCCATGTGCCCAAACATGTGAAGTTAGGTACGTAGCATTGTGGGTTTGAAGTCAGAAAATGGTCGGTTGGCCCTTGGAAATGGGAAAGGTGTCAGAGTCGGGAATTGTATACATGGTACAAGCATGTCTTTTCCCAGAAGGTTGAATCTCGTTAAGAAGCCAATTTATACATGCCCTGGTCGAGTCAAGTGGTTAATAAAGGTCACGTCAGTAAGTACAATAGTTATTATTAGTTCATCATGAAGGTCGAGAGAATGAAAAATCACAGCGTTCATATTAGGCATGCTCAACAAGCCTTACCACCTGCATCCTACACTTGAGGATTTTCCATGGACAATCTACAATTCGAATTGAAACATCTCGTCACCATAAATTCACTGCCTTCCATCATGTTTCCCTCTCTTAGTCAATTCAATATAAATCTCATATGCTCGGCGTGCACTCCAGGCATAGAACCAGGCCTAAACTCTTTTTACAGTTTCCCCTTGCCAATCCAGTGGTTTCAGAACCACTCCCCCTGTGCATTCGTTCAATACACTGTGTGCAGAGTATACCTTGGTTGTGCCATGGTGGTTTCTCAGAGCATAGGAAAAGGTGCGTTGAGCGGTAGAACTGCGAGGTATGAACCCCAAAGAGACTGGAATTATTTCTCACCCATGGAAACCATTCCCAAAGACGTGGAAGGAACCATTCTTTCACTTACAGAATGGACCAGATCAAGTCGCAGAACAGTTGGAGCAGAGAAATTCATACAGGAAAGGGAGAAAGCAAGATCCCCCTCTTCCCAACAACAACTGCCTCAGAGGAGTGGCGGTCTGAGAAAGAACGGGAAGATCAGGAAGGCTCAAATTGCAAAAGAACCGTGCGTCGGATTGATAAATGAAGAACTACTCAGACGTGCCATCCGGCTAGAACCTGCCAGGAAATTGAGCCGCGAAGGCGGGAACAGAGTGAGAAAAGTGGATTCCATGGGAGAAAATGAGGAAGTGCCTTCTTAGCAGCTGAAACAAGCAAAGTTGGCTATTGTCGATCTCTATCAGGAGAACATAGAATTAAGGAAATAGCTAGCGACAAAGAACGCAAAAGCATCAGCTGCACAGAGTCACGGTGGGAACCTCGCAGGGCTGAAAAGGCAGCTTAAAGAGGTGCATAACGTTATTGTCCAGCTGCGAGAGGTGAAAAGGTCGACAAAAGAAAGGCACATGGATCATCCCATAGAAGGCGAAGCAATTGAAAAGGAAATATGTGTGGCTCTTGTCAACGCAAAGAAAGAGAAAGTTTAACGGGTGACAATTTATT
Source organism: Picea sitchensis (assembly GCA_010110895.2). Lineage (NCBI taxonomy): Eukaryota > Viridiplantae > Streptophyta > Pinopsida > Pinales > Pinaceae > Picea > Picea sitchensis. The sequence continues at coordinate 225,664 of SNQJ01S0017974.1, read as the reverse complement.
CACGACAGTTTTGAGTGATACGTGTCCTCTAATGTATCCTACCATTTTGATAACGGTCGCGAGAATCAAACAGATGTTTACTGCGCATATTTTTCTAGCAAATGGGCGATTAATAGAAGGAGAAGCCAATATTACAGACAACAAGCTTTTACAGACACCTGTTCGCTAGGATACCCGATCAAGAGATACAACAACACATCTTTCCCCACATCGGATCCTGACCGATGATCAAACCCCATGGCGAACCTAACGACATTCGTTAGTGGACATGCATGACTATTGCCTATTTTTGGATAGTACCATGCAAAGAGTCTCTGGCGCATGTGGTGTGTTTTTTCTAGTTTAGGATTAACGGTTAGAAATCAGGGCAGCCCAAGCGATGCCCTCATTTATATATTTCATCTTTTCGATGTAAGTAGGGTTGGTTGGAAAATTGAGTAAACAACTGCTATTGTATGTAATATGATTTTTTGACCGAAATTTAATGCAAAGGTCCTATGATTTGATGAAAATATTCTAGTTGTGATAGTCGGATGTATTGTGTCCCTTTCTTTGCGTATGTGTTTCATGTTACCTTTTATTTCATATCTTATATTGTCTATTTCAGGACGAATTTTCGAACCTGTTTATTCACTGTACAACGCCCCTTGTTCACATCACTTAGACAAAACGTTTTCCTCTCAAGCTAACTTTGAATTCGTCCACAGCGAAACTCTTGAGTTACTTCCTGTGTTTTTCTCTCGCCACACTTTACGGTTTACACTGAAGGTTGTTTCTCGCATAGCCTTCTCCTCTTGAATCCAGTCACTGATTCATTTGTTTCGTCTCTTCCTCAGATCGACCCCATAGCCCAAGTTTTACTTTTCTGCGCCAATATAACCAAAAACCATTTTACCATAGGTGTTAAATCTAGCCACTGTTTCGGGTCTCAAAGTTGGTTTAAAAATTTACCTTCGTCGTCTTTTTATCAACCAAATAGATTTACAGAGTGTTAAAATTCTGGCATCGTTGTCGGGGATGAAGTTGAAAATATTTTCCACGGGAGAACGACAAACATTGCAGTTTGGCCCATGAGGGTAACAGAGGGACAAACACCCATACCGGTTGAAACCTTTACCTTGGCGACTCCAGTCCAAACAAACCAGTAGCCCTAAGTAGCACTATTGAGGAAACCTAGATCCAAAGACATTTTACACTAGAGCGAATCCTAACCCAAACCCCTCTGATCCTTTGTGTGACCCCAAGAATATTTTGCACAAGGATATAGAGAAGGTGTCAGACCCATTTTATTTCCTGGACATAAGTCTTTCCTTGCCCAAATACAGTGTGCAGAGCATTGACAACCTTGAGTTTGATGCATTTTTCGAGCAAAATCTATTCAGGTCCAAGTCAGAAACCAGTTTGGACAAGACTGTTTTCAACCTGAACATTTTCCAAGCCCTGGTGACAAATAATATCCCCCAAAATCTGAATCCCCCTAGGGCTATGGCTACCAGATTCGCTCCCCTCATCCTGCTGGACCAATTACATGACTTGCCTCAAAATTATAGCCAAAGAATCAGACTCTACAACATAGAGGGAAATATTTCCACTGAGAGACACCTGAATTGGTTTAACGATCCTGTCGACCTGGAGGAGGTGGACTACAAAGATGCAAAAATGAGGCTTTTTGCACAAATCCTTTTAGGAGATATAATAAAGTGGTTCAAATCCCTCCCGCCCACGGGCATTCAGGACTTTTCCGCTTTCGAAAGATCGTTCCTAAATAAATGGGGGGATAAGAAGAACCCTTTGCAATTGCTAACACAATACAATAACATGAAGAAAGCATCGAAGGAGACGGTGTAGGATTTATCGGCCCATTTCTTGAAGGTGTACAACTCCATCACTGTGGAAGTAAAGCCCCCTCCTAGTGCTACATAGTTGCGGTACACAGACTCCTTCGACAGTGAATTTTCTCTGGTGCTAAGAGAAAGAAGATCGGCGAGTCTAGATGCCATAATGAGTAATGTTGTCGAGGTTGAAGTGAACATGATGGCATCAAGGAAAATGAAAATGAGTTTCAATCAGGGTGACAAGATACCCCAAGGAGACGCACATCCATCAATGTCGTGGTCCTCAGATGATAAATTCAACATGATGATGAATTCCATGGAAAAGTTGATGGAGAAAATGTTCATGGGAAACATGCCTGCTACGCAAGAACAAAATGACCCACAACCCAGAAATCAAAATATCTGGAGGGGTCAGATTCCTCAAATCAAGTAGTGGGACCCAAGTGACCAATAGACAATACCTCCTTTCCAGAACAACTATGCAGACGAGGATTTCGACCAGACTTTTGACGACCAGATGCATTGTTGTGATGACAAAAACCCGTGTGTGTTCTTGACAAAGAGCGAGAACGATCGATATATGAGCCAAAACGAAGACTTTACACTCAAAGACGATGATGGTATGATACTCGAAAAAAATGATGCATCGTCTTGGAACACAGAAGAATTCATGAAATGTTATCAAAATTCTATCATGCAGTTCCAGAAGAAGTACAACCTCCAGAGTAAAGATGTACTTGCCGAGCTGCAACAAACGAACTCCGTAAAGAAGCCTACAATGGACACACCTTCCACAATCTAACCGAGACCGGACAGTGTAGCTAAGGATGCAACCGAGAAGGAAAAGTCGAAGGAGGAAGTCCCCAAGAGAGCCCTGGAGACAGGCTGGGAGACGAGCGGAAAGGAGGTAGAAAAAACCTGTCCCCCTTTCAATTTTGAGCACGAAATGGCCAAAATCAAAACCTTTGTCCTGTTTAATGAGCTCATTAGAAAGGGTGAGTATCGGGAACAAGTCATTAAAATGATGAAAATGGGAGGGACCCCTGATACTTTGAACATTCGAGACGACCACCCTGTCATCTTGTTTGGTCTGTGTGTCGAAGAGACAAGCGATGTAGAAGATGTCCCTCTTTTCTATGTTAGTCTACAAATCCATGATCTGACCCTGCATAACGCCATGCTTGATTCTGGCACATCACAAAATCTAATTTTGAAGGTGATCATGGACGATCTGGGTTTAGAAGTCACTATACCATACAAGGAACTTTTCTCCTTTGATTCGAGGAAAGTCAAATGTTTGGGTCTTATCAAAGACCTGGCTGTATCGTTGGCTCAAATCCCTACCAAGAACATGGTCATGGACATAGTCATCACATACATACCCCCAAAGTTTGGCCTCTTGAGATCGTGCGCTATGAAGTTGAAGGGCACGTTGCATATGGATATGATGTACGCCATTATTTTTGTTTTTGGCCATGACAGAAGGCTGTACAGAGAAGTGTTGCTGAAATACATGGTAAGTAGCAAAACGCAGCCCCACAATCATCCTATATACGTCATCGACACCGAAGTGGGTTCTTCTATATTCTAAAATGACTTTAGCTTCGGAGAAGAAGGACCGACGACCATCACAACAGTTGACAAGGAAACCATGCAAGAAACAACAAAGTGCACCAACCCAAAGGACCGCGTGGAAAATGGGGTGTGGAACATGATTTTTGATAGCACAGTCAGCTTAGAAGAAGCTGGGGCTGGCATATGGGTGAGCCCCCCTAAAGCAAGCATAAATTTGCATTCATACAAGCTCGCGTTTGAATGCACTAACAACATGGTTGAGTATGAAGCGTTGATATTGGGATTACAAGTGTTGAAAGAGCTAGGCGCGCAGAGGATAGCAGTGCATGGAGATTCTGAGCTAATCATAAATCAGGTGAAGGGTGTGTATCAAACCAAACACCATAGATTGCGAGCATACACAAATTTGGATTTGGACCTTCTCGAAGGATTTTTGAAGTATGACCTAACTGCTATATCCAAAGAACAAAATCAGATTGCCGACGTGTTGACCACCTTGGCCTCAATTTTCAAGATTCCCATCCTTCTAGATAAAAGATATGAAATTGAGGTTAAGCATATGCCGGTAGTACCTGAAAACATCAAACACTCGCAGGTGTTTGACAATGACAAACAACTGGAAAGATTCCTCCTTATGAGCGATGAGTTCGCTAACACAAGCATCGACGGGGAATACTGGGATGACAAAGATGAGGGCGCAGATGCGCGAAGTAACGATGACCCTTTCCAAAACCAGATCGCGGGAAGGGACATAATACAACTAAATAAAAATATTATTCCAAAGGGGATGGTGCCGCTAGAAAAGTTGCCTGACGAAAATGATGTGGCTAAGAACCCTAAGATCACTACAAATGAAGAAGATGTGGAAGACTACAACATCGGGACCGAGGCAAATCCAAAGATGGTAAAATTATATAAGACACTTAGTCCAGAGGTCAAGCAAGATTATGTAAAGCTCATGAAGTATTTCTTGTATGTCTTTGTGTTGAGATATGACGATATGAAAGTGTATGACATGAAGGTGATCCAACAGGTTATCCCTCTCAAGGAAGATCAGAAGCCTTTCAAAAAGAAGTTGAAATGGATAAATCCCTTGTTACTACCGTTGATCAAAAAAGAGGTAAAGAAGATTTTTGACACCAAAATTATTGTTTCCTTAAGATTCTCGAAGTGGGTAGCTAACCTAGTACCTGTAAGAAAGAAAAGTGGCAAGATAAAATTTAAATAAGGTGTCTCTCAAAGACCACTACTCCCTTCCCAAAATGGACCACATCTTGCAAAAGGTAGTGGGATCGCAGAAGATGTCCATGCTGGATGGTTTCTCAGGATATAACCAAATCATGGTCCACCCGGACGATAGAGAGAAGACGACCTTCACCACTCCGTGGGGAACGTTCATGTATGCTAAGATGTCGTTCGGCCTGATGAAGGCTGGTGCCACTTTTCAGAGGGAAATGGACATCGTGTTTGCTGATGAGAAGGATAAATTCATTGTGATTTATCTAGAAAACATCACAGTGTATTCTACCTCCGACAAACAACATCTCGAGCACCCGAAGAGGGTTTTCCAGAAGTGCAGAAAGTTCGGCATATCACTGAATCCAAAGAAATCGCATTTCGCGGTGGAGGAAGGAAAATTTTTGGGGCACATCATTTCCAAAGAAGGCATCAAAATAGACCCCAACAGGGTTGAAAGGATATTGAATATCGGCACCCCACGTAGTAAAAAGGAAGTACAATCTTTCCTAGGTAAGGAAAATGTTTTGAGGAGATTCTTCCAAAACCTGGTGGAAATCATAAAACATATAACTTGCATGCTCAGGAAGGGAAACAAGATTAACTAGAATCTGGAGGCTAGGAATTCCTTTGAATATATCAAAGTGGCTCTGACTAAAGCCCCTGTGCTAGCCATCCTGGACTTTACGAAAGATTTCCTCCCTTTTTCATTTTCCTCAGAACACGCTATTGTCGGCGTACTATTGCAGAAGGACGAACGGGATTTCAAGAAACCCATATCCTACTTCAGTCGAACAATGCACGATGATCCCATAAGGTATGATATTATGGAAAAGTAGGTGTATGCCTTAGTAAAATCTTTGAATGAATTCAGTACATACGTATTGCACTCCCATGTCATCGCTTGTGTGCCCAACAATTCAATAAAGGACATCCTGACTCAGCCTGACCTGGAAGGAAGGAGAGGAAAGTGGATAGTAGCCATGCTAGAATACGATCTTGATATCAATCCTACAAATTTGTTCAAAGTTCATGACCTCACGATGTTTATGGTGTAGTCGGACTGTGACGCGGTAGGGATGAACTTCATTACCGATCTGTCGAAATTCCCTCAAAAAGAAAAATTTGCGCAGGTGCCTCAACGTTTCAGTGATTCACCATGGTATGTAGAAATCATATATGTATTGGAGAATCTCTAGGCCCCTCCAGGTGTGAGTAAGACTAAGGAATATTCCTCAATCTTAAAGCGATTAAGTTCTATGTCTTGGACAATTCACTGTATTGGAAAGATCCCAGAGGAATACTGTTAAGTTGTTTTCTAGAGGACGACGCGAAACGGGCCATACATGAGTTTCACAGAGGTGACTATGGAGGGAAGCACTATTGGAAGACCACCGCACACAAGATCCTGAGGGCGGGTTATTACTAGCCAACAATTTTCACTGACGTGTATAAATAGGTCTCCAGATGCCACGAATGCCAAATTTTCGATGGGAGGAGAAAGCTATAGTCCCTGTCGTTAAAGCCAATCTCAGTCAAAGCGCCTTTCATGCAGTGGGGATTAGATTTCATAGGAGAGATAAACCCTGCATCCTCTACACAACATAAATGGATTCTCACAGCCACCGATTATTTTACGAAGTAGATTGAGGCAGTCCCCACAAAGAAGGCTACCGACGCGGTCATCATACAGTTCCTGGAGACAAACATCTTGTCAAGGTTTGGGTGTCATGTTAAGATCATAAGAGATAATGCAACCACATTCAAGTCTGAAAATATGGAGAAGTTTTGTCAGGATTATAACATAACCCTGGGGAATTCCATGACATATTATCCACAAGGAAACGGGTTAGCGGAATCCTCAAATAAGAGCCTGACCAGGATCATCAAAAGACTCTTGCAAGACAACAAGAGAGCCTGGCATAAGAAGCTTATCTATGCATTGTGGGAAGATCATATTACCACCAAAAAATCCATATCAATGCCACCATTCCAGATCATTTATGGTGTAGACACAATCTTTCGTACTACGCTGGGACCGCCCATCAAGAAGTTGTTGCAAGAGAAGAAGGCCAAGCGATATGATGCGCAGAGGAGGATAAACTAGCTGATTCACACGCAACAGGCGAGGGAGAAGGTGTATAATCGATCTCATCTCCATCAGAAGAAGATAAATAAATATTTCGACAAACATTCCAAGAAGGAATATTTTTCAGGTAGGAGATTTGGTGCTGAGATGGGATGCGAGAAATGAAGGTAAAGGAAAGCACAGAAAGTTCGATCACCTTTGGACAAGGCCATACAAAATCGACGCATATTGCAGAGACAATGCTTATTTCCTACAAGGACTGGATGGAGAGTGTCTTGGTTGGGGCCTGTAAATGGCAGGTTCCTCAAATGTTACCTGATGAAATAAAGTCTATTTAATCCATTTGTCATTGTAAATAGTCGTTTTATTTTTGCATCGAGTCAGTAGATCAGCAGAAAATTGAAGCCCGAAGTGAAGGCCCTAAGTTTATGTTGAAGTCTTAGAAGCTGTGTCAATGAGTCTAGTTTATTTTATGTCCATCATTTATATTTCTTAGTGTCTAGAGGTCAAATAAAGCCTAACGGTCAGGCACCTGGTCTACTTTTCTTTGCTAAGTCACAGCGAGGATAGCATCCCTGTTGGAGCCAACTGTTAGCGCAACCATTTTTATTTCCAGTTAGAGTCGGTTTTGAGTCACGTTATGACCCATGCTCCCAAACATGTGAAGTCAGGTACGTAGCACCATGGGTTTGAATTCAACAAATGGCTGGTTGGCCCTTGGAAATGGGAAAGGGTGTCAGAGTCAGGATTTGTATAGGTGGTACGGGCATGTCTTTTCCTAGAAGGTCGAATCCGATTAAGAATCCAGATTCTACATGCCCTGGTCAAGTCAAGTGGTTAATAAAGGTCACATCGACAAGTACAACAGTTATTATCAGTTGATCATGAAGGCCGAGAGAATGAAAAATCACAACGTTTGTATTAGGCATGCTCAACAATCCTTACCACCTGCATCCTACACACGGGGATTTTCCATGGACAACCTGCAATTCGAATTTAAACATCTCATCGCCATAAATTCGTTTCCTTCCAGCATGTTTCCCTCTCTTGGCCGATTCGCTATAAATCTCATATGCTCGGCGTGCCCTCCAGGCATAGAACCAAGCCTAAACTCTTTTCACAGTTTCCCCTTGCCAATCCAGTTGTTTTAGAACCGCTCCCCCTATGCATTCATTCAATACATTCTGCACAGAGTATACATAAGTTGCACCATGGCGGTTTCTCAGAGCGTCGGAAAAGGCGCACGGAGTGGAAGAACTGTGAGGTCCAAACCCCAAAGAGACTGGAATTATTTCTCACCCATAGCAACCGTTCCCAAAGACGTGGAAGGAACCATTCTTTCACCTGCAGAAGGGACCAAATCAAGTCGCGGAACAACCGGAGCAGAGAAATTCATACAGGAAAGGGAGACGAAAAGAGCCTCCTCTTCCCAACTTCCTCGGAGGAGGGGTAGACTGAGGAAGAACGAGGAGATCAGGAAGGCTCAAATTGCAGAAGAACCATGCGTCAGATTGATAGCTAAATAACTACTCAGACGTGCCATCTGACTAGAACCTGCCAGGAAATCAATCCACGAAGGTGAGAACAAAGCGAGGAAAGAAGATGCCACAGGAAAAAATGAGGAAGCGTCATCTCAATAGCTGAAACAAGAAAATATGGCTATTGTCGAGCTCTATCAGGAGAACAGGGAATTAAGGTGACAGCTAGTGACAAAGACCGTGGAAGCATCACCTGCATAGAGTCACGGAGGGAACGTGGAATGGCTGAAAAGGCAGCTTAAAGAGGCACATAATGTTATTTTCTAGTTGCGAGAAGCACAAAGGTCAGCAGAAGAAAGGCACATGGAGCATCCCAGAGAAGGTGAAGCAGCCGAAAAGGAAATCTGTGTGGATCTTGCCAGTGCACAGAAAGAGAAAGTTTAACGGGAGAAATTTTATTCACATAAATTTTGAGTGATACGTGTCCTCTAAAGTATCATACCATTTTGATAATGTTCGCAAGAATCAAACATATGTTTACTGCGCACAGTTCTCCAACAAATGGGTGCATAACATAAGGCGAAGCCAATATTATAGACAACAAGATTTTATAGACACATGTTCGTTGGGATACCCGATCAAGAGATATAGCGACACATCTTTCCCCACATCGGATCCTGACCGACGATCAGACCCCGTGGCAAACCTGAAGACAGTCATTAGTGGACATGCATGACTATTGCCTATTTTTGGATAGTACCATGCGAAGAGTCTATGGCGCATGTGGCACATTTTTTCTAGTTTAGGGTTAACGGTTAGAAAGCATGGCATCCCAAGTGGTGCCCTCGTTTATATATTTCATCTTTTCGATGTAAGCAGGGTTGGTTGGCAAATTGAGTAAACGACTGCTATTGTATGTAATCTAAGTTTTTGACCAAAATTTAATGCAAAGGTCCTATGATTTGATGAAAATATTCTAGTTGTGATAGTCGGATGTATTGTGTCCCTTTCTTTGCGTATGTGTTTCTTGTTACCTTTTATTTCATATCTTATACTGTCTATTTCGGAACGAATTTTCGAACCTGTGGATTCGTTGTACAACGCCCCTTGTTTGCGCCACTTAGACAAAACATTTTCCTCTCAAGCTAACTCCGAATTTGTCCAAAACGACGCTCTTGAGTTATTTCCTGTGTTTTTCTTCCACCATAATTTACAGTTTACATTGAAGGTTGTTGCTCGCCTAACCTTCTCCTCTCGAATCCAGTCACTGAGTCATTTGTTTCGTCTCTTCCTCAGATCAACCCCATAGCCCAAGTTTTACTTTTCTGCGCCAATCTAGCCAGAAACCATTTTACCATAGGTGTTAAATCTATCCATTGTTTTCAAAGTGATATCCTGTGTGGAGACCGCGCCATTTCTGAGAGAGCCCTCTCTAGATTTGAAAGGCTAGTTTCAGATCTCAAAGTTGGTTGAAAAATTTACCTTCGTTGTGTGTTTATGAGCCAAATAAATTTATGGAGTTCTAGCAGGATCAACAGTGGTCCTATGTTCCTAAATCTCAAGAGAGGTAGCATGCATAGAATCCACATACAGAAGGAGTAAAGAAGCACGAGGAATTAAGAGCTCAGGAGGGTGTTGAGCACTCAACACACCCTAAAAAAAGTCTATGACCATTTCCTTTTTCTGGGTACCACTCAATATTTTGCATTGACTGTTTTCACTTCAGTATGAAACAGATGCCTTCGCTTATCTTATATGTTTCGTGATTGAATTGATTAAAGTTTGCTTGAACGTATGACAAAGAATCATATTAACTCTGAAAGGGACCTAACAACTATTCAAGGAATCAACGATCTAAATTTTTCCCAAACTCGCTTAGGAAGTTCGACATCGATAGAGTTAAAGGGTGAAGAAAATCGCATTAGAATCCAAAATAGCAAAGCGTCGATATCATCGGCGTCGGCCGATGAAATACTTTCTTTTCTGCAACTAATCCTCGGTAGGGATTTTTCTGAAGACCGATTGATTCGGCTTCGGTAGAAAAGTGTAATAGTAAGCACCGCGCAAATAGAGGAGTGACACCGGTGACCGAAGACTCCCGAGACGCTTTCGACAAAAAATATTATAAATATGATGACCATCCGATAAGCGGTGCACCTGAACTTTCCCCTATTACCAATCCCCGATATCATCGGCATCAGAAGTTTTATCAGGAGAAAATCAATATAAGTATACACTTAGATAGTAGCCAATCCCCGATCTCTACACCGAAGTGATGTAACGTGACAAGATGTTTTAACCCTTGAATTTGTCAGGTATGCCACATTCAAGGCTCTTAGTTAATTTGTGGATCATGCATTAGTTACTAATTCATGCGCAAATCAAAAGGAGCCATTAAACCCGTCGATACAATGCATATTCCTCTGTGCCTTCGTCATCGACCAGTTAAGATTTGTCTATAGAAATCCGATAGTATTTTATTTTGAATCTGCATTCATTACTCGTATTAACTAATTGATATGACTGATAGTACCTCTCCAGTTATATCCTTTGTGAATCATTGCGTATGATCCTATTTTTCACAATAAGAAATTCAAAACAAACAGAAGAGCGAAGCTAACAGTCTGGAGGAAACGTCCAAAGTTCAATGAGTATTAAACAATTATCTTAGCAAGCACTACATGTATGTATCCTCTTATGGTGTTTTTTACGCTCCATTCATTTGTTCTCACCCAATGCCACTCTGTACACATGTTTAAAGGCCAATTTAATTGCAGGAATGATGCCTCCAAAGAAATTCTCTACCAGGAAAACACCCAGAGCGCCAAAGTTGCAAGAATCAAAAGCAGGAGAGGGTTCCTCCCCAGTCGTTGCAAGACAATTGGAATTCGCTTCCAAGCCAGTGCCCCTCATCAAGATGATCACCAAAGAGGCCTTTGTCCAACCCCTGACTTTCAGAGACACAGAGGCAAGTATTGGAGCCAAAATAACATTTCCTCGCTGGGAAGAAGTGTTTAAGAAAATCAAGAAGGAAGAACCCATCAAATATACCCCGCACAATGACCCTGGCACAAGGAGGCTTGATGATGAGGTCCTCCAAAATATTTGCAAGGCTTATCTGCACATGGTGTCTAGCCGGTCTCTGGTGTTTCCTTGCATCAAGCTTATGAAGTGGCTTATTTACCATGTCGATTCACAAAAATGTTTGATTAACAATGATAACAGTGAATGTGTCGGGGTCTTCCTGCCATCAGAGGTTCAAAGTTACTACAAGCTCCGGGATTCTGACCTAAAGTTGAGCACTGATTTCATTCTGAGATTCTATGAGTCACACGATACCAGCAAAATCATGGCCTCTTGGTGGAGGGAAGACAAAAAATTCATGAACTGGACTACTGGCTAGTACCCAACAACCAATATCAGGGAACCATACATATATCTCACGACTCTGCACTACAGGTTGTATGGGGAGAAAGACTACTCTCGGTTTTCATAGGCTTGGATGCCTCTAGCTTATACAGTTGCCATTTCAGGCATGAGCTTCAATTGGGGTTCCATCATCTCCAAATAGTTGAGCACCTTCATAAGTCAAGCTCAGGTGCCGAAGGAGGGAGATACCCCCGCATTCTACATGGCATCATATCTGTTGGACATCATCTGCGCTAGGAATTCTTTCTCTGGGATGAACCTAAATTGGAACTCTTTGGAGCTTGCGGTCCATGTATATTTCAACATCTTATGGGAAAATAGGTACAAAAAGTCCTATGTTGTTATCTGTGATCAGTTTATTGCATGTATTTACTTCTTTCTCTTTAGGAAAGAGTGCCCTAGGATATCAGACGAAGCTAAAAAGGTTATATCAAATATTGGTCACTGGTATTTAGATGAGCGTGAAACCTACATTAGGGTTTTCAGCACCACAGGGGATCCCCATCTTTTACCTTTATATGTTCCCGATCGACTAGCACTGGGGGAAATTTGCTATCAAACCATTTTGCAGGGGTATAATTCCACTTTAGTAAATGATAAGAAGCGGGATTTAATACCATATGGATTTCATAATGGCTTCTACATCGTCAAAGACATGGCGCATTCTAAACAAGAGGGGATTAGTCAATTAGAATATCGGTTCCAAACTGGCTAGTTTCGCAAACTCGATCCCAAGGGCTTGGTCCTACAACATGCGTCGTAGGTATCTTCTTTTTTGCCTTATGCCCATGACCAGTTCGAGGATGAAATTTTCACTGAAAATTCTCAAGATTGGAATGAGGTAGTGGCAAGGAGAGCTGACCCTCTAACGATTAGGTTCAAAGCCATGAGTTGGGAAGAGAAAACGACGTCTTTGGAGCAGACAGCTCAAGAAATTCTCAGGACCAGGTAAGGAACAATAACACACGAATTGGGTGAGGAAATAGGTGATCCCCAAGAAGACATTGAAGTTGCGGGAGTTCATCAGGAATAATTGATAAAAATTAGAGATTCCCCTGAAATTCAAGTTACACTGGGGATGGTGAAACTATTGTACCATCAAGGCCAACTACTAATGAAACAAATGCAAGATGATTCGCACCTTGTTGTAACACCTTGTTGACGGGCGAAATTGACCATCCGTCAACTGGAAGAGCGAGTCCGGTCCGGGGTTGTCTAAATAACCCAAGCTGTTTGGGGTAACTCATTCTGACGGGTTTAATGGCTCCGTTAGCCAATCTAAGAATCCTAAAAGAAACGAATAAAAGAGAGAAATAACTAACTAATTACTAAACACACTATATATATGTACATATATTGAAATGTAACTATAGT
>SNQJ01S0017974.1:182391-212638 GCA_010110895.2 Picea sitchensis | reverse complement strand
TGTCTTAAGTTTGTCTCAAAGCAAGCCAAGGAATGGAATTATTTGAAAAGGTTGATTCTGTAGCTCATTATAATTATCAAGATTTTAATAGGGGCCCTTTAAATTTTGTAAAAATATAAGGGGAGTTGTTGGGGCCCAACACACCTGCGCTTTCAACTAGTATCTGAAGTGTCCTGACGGAGCCAAGTGGCTATGGTTCCCTAAATCCCAATAACACCAACGGATCAAGTAAACCTGGATCCACAACATTGTCAGTCAACTCCCCAGGAGGTGGAACAATTCCACCAGAGATGGGTCAGGTGTCGATAGAAACAGAAGTGCCTAATCCCCCGAGCAAACTTATACAAGTATATAGTGATGATGAGAGTCTGGAACCATCTCATGACACCCCAGTGCGTGTCCAAGAGGAAGAAGGCCCCGAGATAACTCCTTCCCCTGAGCCCAAAGTTCAAGACAAGGAGGTCTCACAAAAGGAAGTAGAACTTGAAAGCAACCTTGACACGTTAGACTCCGATAAATCAGGAACTGAAGTGGATCTGAACGATGAGCCTAAACCTGGGGAGACAAAGAAAGGATCTTCGAAAAAGGAATTCGGCAGTTCTACGACTGAAGAGCAATTAAGTAAAGAGCCTATTCTTGACACTTCTATTCTGCCTAATATTCAAATCCTTGACGAGCAATAGGTAGCGGTTGGACCTACAAGGCAAAGCAAGGAAGTTCAAGATCCCACTCTCGAACAAATATACACTACTAGTAGCCTGGAAAACAACCTCACATGGGGTGATCAACAGATACCAGAGCCGGTAGATGAGGTAGAAGACAACTATGAGATCTCCTACGATTAAAATAGAAAGGCCATCATTCAAAGGATTGCAAAGAAGAGAAGGATCACTTTGGATCACTCCATCTTGGTCACTACAGAAGAGAACTTAATCAACACAACAGACGTTCGTACACCCGAACTAATCAGCATGGGAAAATCTCTCTCTGATGCCACCCAGGATAGAGCCAGGAGGGATGAAAAGGAACTAGCCTCCACCTTGAAGAAGCTCGAACACTTGCACCATCTTGATGAATACTACAAAGGTTCCACACAGACCGCGATATATTTAAAAGGTGAGTTCTTAGGAGTTTACAACAAGTTCAAGAAGGAAAGAAACCTATTAATTGAAAACATAGTTGAATTCCAAGAGGACACTCTCTTGGAACTCACGACATGCAAGGAGATGGAGCGATGGCATGAAAGGGTGAAAAAATAGGTAGAGAGACTCGAATATACTGAGGTAGTCCAGCAGGGTCGAGAGAAGGAAGAACATGGCATTCAGCTGGTATGAAAAATTAGTCTCGACCGCATGAAGAGATCTGTTGAGTACTGGGCTAAGATGTCCCGAGACCCACACCAAGAAATACAAGAGAAATGGGCCAAGTGCCAAAAGAACTGGGATAAAATTAATAAAGTGATGAGAGATGTCAGGCTCCCCGAGTTCGACTCCCTCAATGAATTTATCAACCTGAGCGATGTGCTCAAGATACATGCCGAGAAAGACTCTCTATGGACCGAGGAGTGCGCAAAGATAACTGATGCAAGGCCAGGGAAAGTGAAACAATTCGCAGAACACCCAATCAGAGCTCGAACCATGCTATTGCAGTTGAACTCTAGTTTGGTAAAGTACCGAGAATATGTAGTAGATATTAGAGGAATATATGTGGCCCCAATGGAACACCACAGATTCCCATGGGCCCAAACTTATGAAGAACTATTCATCAATTGGTCTGAATATGAAAGAAGCCACCCTTTTCAAGAAATATATCGGGTGGACTGTTAAAGAAACTGTTAGATGATGATGCCACATGGAGATTTTTGTTTGGTTCAAACTGTATTTTGCCGTTAATTTCGGTTGAACTTTAGATTATAAATAAGGACATTGACCAATTAGTCAAAGGTCGATGGTTGTTGTAAGAACTCTTTATTTTTGGTTGTTGAGAATTATTTTGAGACTACTATGAATTTATAAGTCCTTCTGGACCAGAGACAAACTATTTCCATCAGATGCAATGTGATTGGACTTGGAGAAGAACTACTTCCTATCCTGTTTCATGAATGATGCAGTAATGAGTTAGAGAAATTAATTTTGTTGTCAAGTTATCTAGTGCAATGTTTTGATGTTCTTTGCTTTCATGGTGGAGATAAATCATTGTGTTATTATGTGATTCATGGTTATGGTAGATGAATTATTTTGCTTTCCATTATATTATTACATATGTGCTTTATTTTTTGATAGTTATTTTCTCATACAGTGATTAGATGCTCACATGGTTAATGTTTTAGTACTAGGCATGTGGTATAGTGTAATTGTCTGCATGTTGAGAAATGGGTTATCTCAAGCTTAACCTCTTCCTGGTAGTTAAAACTTAATCCTGCTTATTGTCAAGTTGGTTTATGTTGGCTTGCATCTCTCATATCAGCTCCACCGAAGATAAAAATATAGAAGAAAATAGTCCTAACTGAAGGAAGAGCCTTCACAAAGAAACACAAAGCCCATCGATAATTTGGCTGGATCGTAAGATCTGTAGAACCATTCCATTTTAAACGCTGCAAAGTCTAATTGGGCCTCGGTGGTAGGTTTGGTTCCTACTGTTGAGTCAAGAGGGATTTAAGACCCATCAACAGAATTGGCACTAGAAGGAGGGCCTGAGAATGAATGGCTGAATATATATTTTATTTATCATTTCAAACAACCCACAGATTCATAACAACCCACATGCATGGCTAGTCCATCACAAGACAACCCACACACGTTGAGTATTCCTGAAATGGATAACTCACCCCAGCCCAAGGAAGGACCTTTTGACCCTGAAGTACCTTACGCCCTTCCTCACGAGGAAGTGAATCAATTCAGAAGAATCACTAGAGCCTACGCCCAACATATCGGTGTATTTTCCTTAGCTCCCACCTCCCTCGAAGAAAAAAACAAAGTAGACCAGTGGTCATCACTCCTGATGAAGTTTTCGTACACTCTGTAGAAGACTTAATAGATTTCTTGATCACCAAAATCCAAGAACCTCTCAATCTGATACCCGAAACACCAGCCGCCGAAGTCTCTGAGCCAAATGACTTTTCAGAAGAAGAAGAGTTTGAGTTAGACTCTGAAGATATGAAGGATAATAACAACCATGAATAAGAG
This sequence comes from Picea sitchensis, assembly GCA_010110895.2. Taxonomy (NCBI): domain Eukaryota; kingdom Viridiplantae; phylum Streptophyta; class Pinopsida; order Pinales; family Pinaceae; genus Picea; species Picea sitchensis. The sequence continues at coordinate 209,453 of SNQJ01S0017974.1, read as the reverse complement.
AGGGAAATCCTACTTCATAACAATCATCCCTGGTTGGCTAGAGACGTCGTGGTCGTCCCTGGACGAGTACATAATCTTCCCCGGCATTCAGAGAAACTACTTCCTAAGTATGACCCTGAAACTTCAGGATTACCTAAAGATCACATCAAGAAGTTCATACTCGTGATCAGACTTATGAATGTTCAACATGAAGACATAGTCTTTAGACTCTTCCCCTACATGTTTGAAAAATCAACTTCCACGTGGTATTTCAACTTGCCAGTAGGATCGATAACCAGTTGGACCAAGTTCCAGAAAGACTTTCTAAACAAGTTTGCAGAAGAAACCACTATGGGAGCCCTTATGGCCGAGTTATTCACAACCACCATGAGTCCGAAATAGAGGGTTGAATATTTCAGCCAGAGGTTCACGACCATCTTAAATAAATTCCAGCCCGCAGCAAAACCAATTCAAGAGTTGCAAACCTAGGTTTACGTCAACATGCTCCCGACTTCTATTTCTATGTTTGTAAAAAGAGTCGCTAAGAAAACCCTAGTGGAAAATTTTGAAGAGGCCAAAACAATAGAATTCTATATGAAAGGATGTAAAGAAGGCCATGCCTCTCTAGTAAAGAAAGAAACCCAACCCCCTCCCAGGAGGGGAATCCTTTTAACTAGACCACCGGGAAAATAGGTTGAACAAACTCTTGAAAAGGGCAATGGAGATATAGAATATTTACAATGCATGGTTAAAAAATTATCAAATGAAATCATAGACATGAAGAGACGTGAAGGGGAGGGAAACCAAGGCCAAGGGCCCTATAAGCCTTTTTTTAAAAGAAATCCTCCTTTCAAAGCAATTGAACCCCCCCCAGCCAACTTAAATATTGATCTAGGGAACTTCACATCTGATTCTTTTTTCACTTATCATCAGGAAAAACACTCTGAAAGAGGTTGCCCTCAATGGGTAAACGCCATGAATTTGATGGCCAATCGGTTTCTAGACGAAGTCACCTTGACCGAACAACCAAGCAGTTCGGTCTTGAATATTGTTGACCAGGAAGAAGTGGATCCACTGTGAGATAAAACCATGTTGATATGGGATCTTGACCTGATCATGCCTTCCGATGACTTGTTTGAGTCCCAAGAGCGACCCGCGAAAGTTTCAGCAATACAAACACGTAGTAGGGGTCCGCCTGGATTGAAAGATACCGACGCCACCCAGGTCTCAGAGAGTAAGGAAAATCCCGATCGATCGAAGACATATTTCTCTCTCGGTAAGAAACCTATAAGCATTCATACCCGAGAATCTCTCAAACTATATTAAAACATGGTCAAAAACTTGAAGAAGTTAAGGGCTAATATATCTGTCATGGCCATATGTAGGATTCCTCAGCAAAAGAACTTTCTGATACAGGTTCTGAGTCCAGAACAAAAAAGGGTGGCGGTGAGCGGTACAGAAAGAAATCTATCATCAACCAACCCGGTGGGCAAACTAGTTGTGAATTCATGTTCGAAAAACCGAAAAGAAAAACCTTTTGTCCCCCCATTCCTCCTAATGTTTGAAATCTTCAATAGGAACATCCACAACTGCTTAGTAGATTCTAGAGCATCCTCCAACGCCATGCCCTTGTCTATCTACATGAAATTGAATGTCGTTCCTCTCAAGACTGATAAACATGTCATACAACTGGATAGGACCCAGGTCAAAGTCATAGGAGAACTCAAGGATGTGATGATCAGGATATCGACGCACCCCACGTTTGTGAAAGTGATAGACATTATTGTAATAGATATCCGAGAGACATATGGGCTATTACTAAGCCAAGATTGGTCTGAAAAGATAAATGGTTATTTCAGTACCGACTGTCTACACCTTTGGCTACTGCTGAAGGGACACAAGAACATGATCAGAATCGATAGGGAGAGATATCTTAAACATACGGTCATTGATCTAGAAACACCCAACGAACCCTCGTCCATAGATTTCCCCATAATGGGCAATTATTCCTATGACTCCTACTTTGGAAAATTCACTCCCCTCCTATCCGATGTTCCTTTTACTCAAAACTCTGAATTGATCTTTCAAGACAAATCGTCGACACCAACATGAGACATCTTATTCTTCCAAAACTCAACACTAGAACTTGCGAAATGGGAGGTTAGGTAACAAGAGAATAATAAGGGAAACGAAAGTAGCGATCCTCGCTCACAAATTTGGACCCTCTATTTTGATGGATCTAAATCACAGGAAGGGTCTGGAGCAGGATGCATCCTCATCAATCCTATTGGTAAATTCTATTTCGTGTCTTGCAGACTCAAATTCGAGTGTACCAACAACAATGTCGAATATGAAGCTCTGGTACAAGGGTTAAAGAAATCCATAGATTTAGATATCAAAGGATTGAAATTTTTCGGGGACTCTGAAATTATTGTTAGGAAAATAAGAAATACTATACATTACAATTCTCTTCATATGAAGAACTATCAGCAGGAGGTGCATAGGTTAATAGAACACTTTGAAGCTTCTAATATCACTGCGGTCCCCAAGACAAAGAATATTATCGTTGACTCCTTGGCTACTGCCGCTTTCAGACTGTCGCCTTTAGAAGATTATGAAGCCACCCAATTCAATGTAGAGCTTCTCTACAAACCATCGGTACCCAATAACATTTATAATTGGAAATTTTTTGAGGGAGATGAACAGATCATAAGATTCTTAACCAACCAAGACAATTTCAAAGATCCCGCTATTGACGATGAAGAGTTTCAAGGGAAATCAACCGAAACCGATCCTCGGACAGAACAAAATATGGATAAATCAAAGGCTCACACAATCCCGAAGGGGATAACTAATATAGAGAATCTGTTTGACCTAAAGGAACGATTCAAAGGACCTAAGAACACAAAGACTGGTAGCTCCTGCCTGCTACATGAAACTGTAAATCTTGGAACCCCAGAGAACCCAAAACATTTGAATCTCAGAAAAACCATATCTAAGGAAGAGAGGAAAGCCTACCTCAGATTATTCAGATAATACCAGGATGTTTTCGCATGGTCCTATAAGGATTTGAAAATGTATGATACCCGCATTATTCAACACACCATCCTGTTGAAACCCGAAGTGAAACCTTTCCAGCAAAATCTCTGAAAGTATCACCCATCCCTAGAACCTCTCATTATCAGGAATTAAAGAAGCTTTTAGATGTGAAGATAATTTTCCAGGTTAGGCATTCCGTCTGGGTAGCAAATATTGTTCTGATAAGGAGAAATTCAGGAGAAATCCGACTATGCATAGATTTTTGAAACCTCAATAGAGCTTCAGAAAAAGACAATTATTCGGTCTCACTGATGGAACAACTCCTACAAATCGTGTCGGGCTCATAGATATTCTCTCTACTAGATGGTTTCTCAGGCTACAACCAAGCACTGGTTTCGGAGGAAGATCGTTTAAAAATCACCTTCTGAACCAAATGGGGAACCTTCGCTTACAAATGCATGCCTTTTAGGTTAATCAACGCAAGAGAAACCTTTCAAAGGGCCATGGACGTGGATTTTCAAGGAATTATCAATAAATGTGTGGTAGTGTATCTATATGACGTAATAGTGTACTCGAAGAATAGAGAAGAACACATCCAACACTTAACCCATATTTTCAAGAGATGCAGGAAATATGGTATATCTTTAAACCCTAAGAAAACTATCTTCAGTGTCGAGGAAGGTAAGCTATTAGGTCATATTATATCTCAAACAAGGATTCTCATAGACCCTGAAAGGATTAAATCCATATCTCAACTTCCGCTACCCCATAACAAGAAAGCTATGCAGTCCTTTTTTGGACAAATCAATTTTGTAAGAAAATTCACTCCCAACTTCGCTGAAATCATCAAACCCTTACAAAATATGAACAACAAGGATGCCAAATTTAAGTGGGATGATGAGTTGAAAGACGCTTTCAACAATATCAAAGAGACCATATCCCGGGCCCCGGTGTTGCGAAGTCCAAATTTCAATAGAGACTTTTCCCTTTATACTTTCACCTCCGACCAATCACTAGTTGCGGTTCTAACTCAGAAGGATGATGAGAACAATGAATCCCCAGTGTAATTTATGAGTACAATTATTCAAGGAGGTGAGCTCAATTTCCCTGCTATAGACAAGCATGCCTACGTGGTCTATAAGGCAGTAAATCATTTCAGATCTTACATCCTCAAGAATCACACTAAGGTAATTGTGTCGCGCCCTGCAGTCTGATACTTGTTTACCCAACAAGAAATGGGGGAAAGAAGAGGGAAATGGATGGCAGTAGTCCAGGAATTTGATCTAGATATACAACTTGCAAAACTAGTAAAAGGGCAGGGGTTGTGTCAACTCGCATCCGAGGCCCAAGATCAAGGAAACAAAGATCTTAGATGGGAGAACAAGATGACACTATGGTGTGGTGAAGTAGCATACATATCCCTAGGAAAAGATTCTTTGTATAAAGACTTAACTTATCTCCTACATCAAGGGGCTTGTCCCGAAAACCTCAATCCTAGAGAAAGGAGAGCCCTGAGATTAAAATCTGCACAATATCATCTTATAAATTAGGTGCTCTTCCAGATAAATTATGATGGGCTATTGTTAAGGTGTCTCAAATGAGGAGACACAGATAAAGTCCTGAATGAACTCCATGATTACCCTGCCAGGGGACATTTCGCAGAAAACACTATAGCTCATAAATTCTGAGAGTCATCTATTACTGGCCCACCTTGTTCAAAGACACTCATACTTATGCTAGAAACTGTAAGACCTGTCAAATGAGCATTGGAAAGGAGAAAAGACCGATGGTCCCACTCCAACTTGTCACTGTCTCTCGGCCTTTCGAACAGTGGGGGTTCGATATTATATGAGAAATTACACCTAGCTCCTCGAAACTACACAAGTACATTATTACTGCCACCGACTATTTCACGAGATGGAAAAAGGCCATTCCTCTGACTCATGTGAACGAGAAGGTGGTTATCCAATTCATAGAGAAACAAATGATCACAAGGTTTGGTGTCCCCTTTGTTTGGTCTTTGATAACGCAACCTACTTTTATTCAACCCTATTGACAAAGTTCTCTCTGGACAAAGGAATTGTGATCAAGTACTCTACAAATTACTACCCCTAGGGAAATGGTGTGGCTGGATTGACTAATAAAAACCTGGTAAGGATATTGAAGAAGATAGTCACAGACAACCAAACAAATTGGCATAATCTACTTTATAATTCTCTATGGGCCGATAGGGTCACACCTAAGGAAGCCATAGGAAATTCCCCATACTTTCTGGTCTATGGGCAGGAATCCATCCTCCCAAATGGACTCTAACTCCCATCTCTCCATCTGGCCCAAGATTCCAATGAAGAACCCTCATCGACCATGCAACAAAGTATTAACACTCTGCTCATGCTGGAAGAAGAGAGAGAAAAATCTAAGTCAAAATTCCTATCTCACCAACAAATAGTGAAAATATGGTTCAATAAGCATAAGGCTAAAGAAAATAACTTTGAGGTAGGAGACTTAGTCCTGAAGTGGGACAAAGCAAGTGAACCGAAAGGGAAACATTCTAAGTTTCATAACCTGTGTCTTGGACCTTTCCACGTGGCTGAGAAGATTGGGGCAGACACTTACCGGTTGCAGAATTTGAGGGGGGAACTTGATGCCCTCCCAGTGAATGGCCAAGCCCTAAAACAATACTTCCAATAAAATAAAATATATATAAACAAAAAAAAAACTCAGTTAATATGAATAAAAGAAATGTTAGAAATGTCTACTTTGTGATTCGGTAATACCTCAAGGAAAATGAAGGAGGAAAATATATTCTGCATTCGACCACTGAATCGCCATTTGTTGAGCACTCAACACACCCTAAAAAAAGTCTATGACCATTTCCTTTTTCTGGGTACCACTCGATCTTTTGCATTGACTGTTTTCACTTCAGTATGAAACTGATGCCTTCGCTTATCTTATATGTTTCATGATTGAATTGATTAAAGTTTTCTTGAACATACGACAAAGAATCATCTTAAATATGAAAGGGACCTAACAACTATTCAAGGAATCGAAGATCTAAAGTTTTCCCTGACTTGCTTAGGAAGTTCAACATCGATAGAGTTAAAGGTGAAGCAAATCATGTTAGAATCCAAAATAGCCAAGCATCAATCTTCATCGACGTCGGCCGATGAAAGACTTTCTTTTCTGTGAATAAGAATCGGTAGGGATTTTTCCGAAGACCAATCCATTTGGGTTCGGCCGAAAAGTGTAATAGTAAGCGCCGCAAAAATAGAGGAGTGACACCACCGACCCCCGACTCCCAAGACGCTTTCGACGACAAAAACTTATAAAGATGATGACCCACCGAGAAGTGGTGCACCTGAAATTTCCCTGATCACTAATCCCCGATATCATCATCATCATAAGTTTTATCAGGAGAAAATCAATATAAGTATACACTCAGATAGTAGCTGATCCCCGATCTCTACGACAGAGTGATGTGATGTGACAAGATGTTTTAACCCCTGAATGTGTCAGGTACGCCACATTCAAGGATCTTAGTTAATTCGTGGATCGCACATTAGTTACTAATTCATGCACAAATCAAAAGGAACTGTTAAACCTGCTGATACAACGCATCTTCCTTCACACCTCCGTCGTCGACCAGTTAAGATTTGTCTGCAGAAATCAGATAGTAGTTTATTTTGAATCTGCATTCATTACTCATATTAACTAATTTATATGACTGATAGTACCTCTCCAGTTATATCCTTTGTGATTCATTGTGTATGATCCTATTTTTCACAGCAAGAAAGTCGGAACAAACGGAAGAGAGAAGCTAACAGTCCAGAGGAAACGTCCAAAGTTCAATGAGTATTAAACAATTATCTTAGCAAGCATTACAGGTATGTATCCGCTTATGGTGTTTTTTACGCTCCATTCATTTGTTCTTACCCAATGTCATTCTGTACACATTTTTAAAGGGTAGTTTTAATTGCAGGAATGATGCCTCCAAAGAAACCCTCTACCAAGAAATCACCCAGAGCACCAAATTTGGAAGAATCAAAAGCAGGAGAGGGCTCCTCCCCAGTCGTTGCAAGACAATTGGAATTCTCTTCCAATCCAGTTCCCATCATCAAGACGATCACCAAATAGGACTTTGTCCAACCCCCGACTTTCAGAGACACAGAGGCAAGTATTGGAGCCAAAATAACATTTCCTCGCTGGGAAGAAGTGTTCAAGAAAATCAAGAAGGAAGAACCCCTCGAATATACCCCGCACAATGACTGTGACACAAGGAGGCTCAATGATGAGGTCCTCCCAAATATTCGCAAGCCTTATCTCCACATGGTGGCCAACCGGTCTCCAGTGTTTCCTTGTATCGAGCTCCTAAAGTGGCTTATTGACCATGCCAATGCAAAAAAATATTTGATTAACAATGATAATAGTGAATGCGTCGAAGTCTTCCTGCCATCAGAGGTTCAGAGTTACTACAAGATTAGGGATTCTGAGCTAAAGTGTAGCACTGATTTCATTATGAGATTCTATGTGTCACATGATACCAACAAAATCATGGCCTCTTGGTGGAGGGAAGACAAAAAATTCACGAACCGGATTGCTCGCTGGTACCCAATAGCCAATCTCAGGGAACCATACATATATCTCATGGCTTTGCTCTGCAGGTTGCATGGGGAGAAAGACTGCTCCCAGTTTTCAGAGGCTTGGATGCCTCTAGCTAATAGAGTCATCATTTCATGCATGGGCTTCAATTGGGATGCCATCATCTCCAAACAGCTGAGAACCTACATAAGGAAAGCTCAGGTGTCGAAGGAGGGAGATACCCCCTCCTTCTACATGGCCTCGTATCTGTTGGACATCATCTGCACCAAGAACGCTTTCTCTGGGATGAACATGAATTGGCACTCTTTAGAGCTCGTGGTCCATGTATATTTCAGCATATTATGGGAAAATAGGTACAAAATGTCGTATGTTGTTATATGTGATCATTTTATTGCACGCATTTACTTCTTGCTCTTCAGGAAAGAGTGCCCTAGGCTTTTAGACAAAGCAAAAAAGTTTATATGAAAAGTTGGCCACTAGTATTTAGATGAGCGTGAAACCTACATTAGGGTTTTTGGCACCATATGGGCTCCCCATCTGTTACCTTTGTATGTTCCTGATCGACTAGCATTGGGGGAAATTTTCTATCAAACCATTTTGTAGGGGTATAATGCCACTTTATTAAAAGATAAGAAGTGGGCTTTCATACCGTATGGATTTAATATTGGCTTCTACATGGTCAAAGACACGATGCATGCTAAACAAGAGGGGCTTAGTCAATTAGAATATCAGTTCCAAACCGGTCGGTTTCGCAAACACGATCCCAAGGTCTTGGTCCTACAACACGCATCGTAGGTATCTTCTTATTGGCCTTATGCCCATGACCGGTTCGAGGATGAAATTTTCACTGAAAATGCTCAATACTGAAATGAGGTAGTGGCAAGGAGAGCTGACCCTCGAATGACCAGGTTCAAAGCCAGGAGTTGGGAAGAGAAAATTACATCTTTGGAGAAGATAGCTCAAGAAATTCTCAAGACCTGGGAAGGAACGATAACACATGAATTGGGTGAGGAAATAGGTGATCCCCAAGAAGACATTGAAGTTGCGGGAGTTCATCAGAAATCCCCAATACAAATCATGTATTCCCCTAAAGTTCAAGTTACACCAGGGATGGTAGAACTCTTGTACCAACAAGGCCAGCTACTAATGAAACAAATGTAGGACAATCCGTACCTTGTTGTAACACCTGCACTTTCAACTAGTATCTGAAGTGTCCCGACGGAGCCAAGTGGCCCCGGTTCCTTAAATCCCGATAACACCAATGGATCAAGTAACCTTGGATCCACAACATTGTTGGTCAACTCCCTGGGAGGCAAAAAAATTCCACCAGAGACAGGTCGGGTGTCGATAAAAACACAAGCGCCTAATCCCTTGAGAAAACTTATACAAATATATAGTGATGACGAGAGTATGGAACCATATTAGGAACACTGGTGCGTGTCCAAGAGGAAGATGGCCCTGAGATAACTCCTTCCCCTGAGTCCGAATTTCAAGGCAAGGAGGTCTCGCAAAAGGAAGTAGAAGCTGAAAGCAACTTTGACACGAAAGACTCCAATAAATCAGGAACTGAAGCAGATCTGAACGACGAGCCTGAACCCAGGGAGACAAAGAAAGGATCTCCAAAAAAGGAAATCGATAGTTTTGTGGCTGACGAGTAATTAAGTAATGAGCCTATACTCGACACTTCTATTCTGTCCAATATTCAAATCCCCGATGAGCAACAGGTAGCGTTCAGACTTGCAAGGCAAAGCAAGGAAGTTCAAGAGCCCACTCTTGAACAAATATACACTGTTGGTAGCCTGGAAAACAACCTCACATGGGGTGATCAATAGATACCAGAGCCGGTAGACGAGGTAGCAGACATCTATGCGATCTCCTACGATCAGAAGAGAAAGGAAATCGTTTAAAGGACTGCAAAGAAGAGAAGGATCGCTTTGGATAACTCCATCTTGGTCACTACAGAAGATAACTTAATCAACACAGCATATGCTTGTATGTCCGAATTGATCGGTTTGGGAAAATCCCTCTCTGATGCCGCCTAGGATAGATCCAGGAGGGATGAAAAGGAACTAGCCATTGCCTTGAAGGAGCTCAAACACTTGCACCATCTTGTCGATACTATAAAGGAGCCACACAGACCACGATATATTTAAAAGGTGAGTTCTCGAGAGTTTACAACGAGTTCAAGAAGGAAAGACACCAGTTAATAGAAAACATAGTTGAATTCCAAGAGGACACTCTCATGGCACTCGCGACATGCAAGGAGATGGAGCGATTGCATGAAAGGGCGCAACAATCGATAGAGAGACTCGAATATATTGAGGTAGTCCAGCAGGGTCAAGAGAAGGAAGAACATGGCATTCCACTGGTAGGAAAAAGTAGTCTCAAACGCATGAAGAGATATGTCGAGTACTGGGCTAAGATGTCCTAGGACCCACACCGAGAAATCCAAGAGAAATGGGCCAAGTGCTAGAAGCACTGGGATAAAATTAATAAAGTGATGAGAGATGTTGGGTTCCCTGAGTTCGTCTCCCCCGATGAATTTATCAACCTGAGCGACATGTTCAAGATACATGTCGAGAAAGACTCACTATGGACCGAGGAGTGCGCAAAGATAACCGATGTGAGGCCAGGGCAAGTGTAACAATTCACAGAACACCCGACCAGAGTGCGAACCATGCTACAACAGCTGAACTCTAGTTTGGTAAAGTACCGAGCGCATGCAGTAGATATCAGAGGAATATATGCGGCCCCAATGGAACAACACAGATTCCCATGGGCCCAAACTTGTGAAGAATTGTTCATCAATTGGTCTGAATATGAAAGAAGCCACTGTTTTCAAGAAATATCTCGGGTGGACTGTTAAAGAAACGGTTAGATGATGACACCACGTGGAGATTTTTGTTTGGTTCAAACTGTATTTAGCCTTTAATTTTGGTTGAACTTTAGATTATAAATAAGGACATCGACCAATTAGTCAAAGGTCGATGGTTGTTGTAAGAACTCTTTCTTTTTGGTTGTTGAGAATTATTTTGAGACTTCTATGAATTTAGAAGTCCTTTTGGACCAGAGACAAACTATTTCCATCATATGCAATGTGATAGGATTTAGAGAAGAACTACTTCCTATCCTGTTTCATGAATGATGCAGTAATGAGTAAGAGAAATTAATTATGTTGTCAAGTTATCTGGTGCAATGTTTTGATATTCTTTTCTTTCATGGTGGAGATAAATCGTTGTGTTATTATGTGATTCATGGTTATAGTAGATGAATTATTTTTCTTGCCATTATCTTATTACATATGTGCTTTCTTTTCTGATAGTTAGTTTCTCAGACAATGATTAGATGCTCACATGGTTAATGTATTAGTACTAGGCCTGTGGTATAGAGTAATTGTTTGCATGTTGAGCAACAAGTTATCCCAAGATTAACCTCTTCCTAGTAGTTAAAACTTAATCCCGTTGATTGTGAATTTGGTTTATGTTGGATTGCATCTCTCATATCATCCCCACCCAAGAGAAAAACACAGAAGAAAATAGTCCTAACTGAAGGAAGAGCCTTCACAAAGAAACCCAAACCCCATTGATAATTTGGCCGGATCGCAAGATCTGGAGAACCATTCCATTTTAAACACTGCAGAGTCTAATTGGGCCTCGATGGTGGGTTTGGTTCCTACTTTTGATTCAAGGGATTTAAGACCCATCAACAGAGGGTTAGCGACTAAATATCAGTGCATAAAAGAATGCAAAAACGTTAATTGAAGCTCAGAAGAAATGGTGCATTTGAATTAACATGAGAGACAAAGTTCTGCGAGCGAAGAAATTTGTTTGTAACGGATCAAGTTACATGATTCGTTCATTCTTAGTTTGGGAAAATCCAGGATTGTTAGATCAAGGTAAATTTAGAGACTGGGAAGGATTAAATCTCAACTGTCAGATCTGGTGTAGTAGCATTATGGAAAGTTGGATCAATACAAAATCATAGATCAAGAAAGATTAAATAAGAGACGTCATATTTTGTGGAAGAAATTCAAGTGATCTATCAACCATTAGATCAGTTTGGGATCTATCTTAATCATTTGATAGAACCAAGTGGAAGGACAGGATAAGAGAACCCCATAAGACACAAATTCTTGAAACCCCCGAAGTCCTGAAGTAAATAAGGGCCATCAAATCTGAGAAATGCATGGTGACCATTGGATGAGGATAGGCAGTTCCAATGGTGGTCAACTTTATTGCTGACCACTTCCACGAAAAGGAGTCTAAAACTTGTAATTTTACCTAAAGGTCGAAGCCCCGAAGTCGCGAAATCCCGTCAACCGTCGGATCCGAGGAAGAGTAGGGAAATACCGTCAATCCTTGATCTGGAATAAATGTTGAACCGTGAGATCACACTAAAACAAATAAGGTGTCAAGTCTAGAGCTGACCACTCCAGTGAAAAGGAGTCTAAAACATGTAAGTTTACCTGAATGTCAAAGCCTCGAAGTCGCGAACTCCCATCGATCGTTGGATCAGAGGAAGAACAGGAAATCATGTCAACCGTTTATATAGAGTGAAAATATTGAAACCATCAGATCGTGCTAAGGAATAAGGTGGTCAACTCTAGCCTTGACCTACTCTGGCAATAAGCAGCTCAGATAAACTAAAAACTCCCGAACCCCAGAGTTCTTGAATAAACAGAAGTCGTCGATCAAGAAAAGAAAATATCTACGGTGATAGGTCTATTCAACACTTCGGGAATGATCAAAGGATAGTATAAAAGTGCCAAAACTCCCAAATCCATGAAGTGCACAACCATGATCCAGGAGGGAGACATGTGTCCCAATCAGATGGTGACAAGTGTCAAGGTCTAGTTGGTACTTTAGGTATACGAAAGTCATGAATCAAGGTGACACATCACAGCCACTCAACGAGTTCCACGTCAATAGTGATGTCAGAAATCCATGTCACTCTGGGACTACATCCTTCGGGGATATCCAACTTCTCCTAAAATATTTGAAGCGCCGAAGGCCGAAGTCACGAATTAAAATTTGGTCGTTGATCTAAGATCCTACATAATATTTCTTGACCATCCGTTCAAGTAAAGTGGAAGGATAGAGTAAGCGTGAATCATGAAGTAACGTTAATCGTTGATCTACTTTGGGAGCGTTCTAAATCATTGATCAAGTATAGTGGAAGGATAGCTTAAGAAGAGGTGTTAATCGACAACAATCGGTCACTAAAATGTTATGAATTATTCGGTAGGTAAACACTCTGGAGGGATTGAAATACTTCAGAGTTCGAGTAGCCTGAAGTCCTGGAGTCACGAATAGTCGAATACTTGGAGAGAGAGAGCTTTGTTGTGCCTAAGTCTATGGTCCTAGCTCCTAGACATGTGAAGTTTATCAAGAAGGGAGTGTTGATATGCACTTTGATGAAGTGTACTCCGGGAGGATTGAATGACTGCAAAGGTCGGAAGTCCCGAATGACGAAATACCGGAGAACTTGGTTCTAGCACCGTTCACATGATAAGGTAAAGAAGATAAAGGGGATAGAAGTAAATAATCCCTCAAACACTTGAATACGGTCCCACATAGAATAATAGGGGCGGAAGAAGAAATCTCTAGGAACAACGCTTAATGGATAAGCCTGTGGTTTTGATCCCATGGTATTTTAACATTGGATTGAAGGAAGCACCTCATACATAATTCATTTATGTAAATAGATTAAATCCTGTAGAGTAATTTGACAAATATTAACACCATAACAGTACAGAAAGCAAGTAGAATATAATATGTTGGAAAAGTTGGGAACACAATAGAAGCATGGGAACGATATAATGATTTGATTCATATTTGTGATCAACTCATGTAGATGAAATTGAATCAATATTAATCTTCTAATTAAGGGGAATATTATCGATGTTAAATTAAATAAAGAGATGCAATGGTTCATGTCAAAAGACACAATGGTTCAATCCTATACCTATTGAAATACTATATAAAATAGAAGTAGTGGTGAATATTAGTGTGTCTTGGTGGATTATATATATATATAATAGATTGAATGGAAGTTCATTCTATCAGGTTGGTGCCTGTTTACAAGCCAAGTCTTGTTATGAGGGTTAGATTCCTCACATCTCAGTTGGATATGAGATCAGAAAGTTGGGTCTTTTTATGAGGGTTGGATTCCTCATTTCTAAGTTGGATATAAGAACTACAAGTTGGGTCTTGTATCAGAGAGTTGTGTTGATTAAGGTTGGTTGTCATTGATGCCAACCCTTGAAGAAAGCCCCGCAGCATATTAGTGTGTCTTGTGATTATATATATATATATAATAGGATTGAATGGAAGTTCATTCTCATCAGTTATATTTCGCTTTACAAGCCAAGTCTTGTTATGAGGGTTAGATTCTTCACATCCAATGGATATGATCAGAAAGTTGGGTCTTTTATGAGGGTTTGATTCCTCATTTCTAAGTTGGATATAAGAACCACAAGTTGGGTCTTGTATCGAGAGTTGTGTTGATTAAGGTTATTGTCATTGGATGCCAACCCTTGAAGAAAGCTCTCCCTCAGAAGACAACAACTTGGGTAATGGACCTAACATTGTTTGATGTAAAGATGACTCATTATTTTCTTGTCATGGTTGATAAGAAGTAAATATGGATGAACTCCAAGTGGTCCCCTAATGGTGAACATCATGGAAAGATGCTTAAGGTATAAGAGAACCACTGATTAATTGTGGAATAATGAGATGAAGGACAATGAATTTGTCGTGATAAACCATCCTAGATGGATAGTGATTTTCATTCCATTTTCGATGCATGTGTAACGCCACATAACTCCCTCACGCTAGAGAATTATGGCCATGAGAAGTTGGAGACCCCGTGCTTGAGTAATGGACCCAAGTTTGTTTGATGGATAACGATATGAGTTATGATATATTTTCTCACATAATACCATTATATATGGATAGTACATGTCATTCCATTTCGTTGGTATGTGGAACATCACATAACTCCTCACAGCTTGAGAGTTATGGCCCTACTGGGTTGGAGGACCCTCATATGTCATCTTAGAAGCCCCAAAAGGTCAAAGTAGTCAAAGTGGTTTAAGATATTTTAAAAAAGGTAAATAATAAAGTGAAGTAATGAGTATTATAATTCAAAAGTGAATAAAAAATAAATTATTTCAATAATAAATTTAATGGAGAAATTAGGAATTGGTTTAACCCTAAAATAAGGAAAGTGGGGCCAAGTGACCTAGAAGATGTTTTAAGGAAGCTACTTGGAGAGTAAAAATAAAAGGCAAGGCTCTTTCATTTAATCACACTTGAGAATATTGAATAATTCATAGGTTTTGAGGTAACCAAGGATATCTAGTTTCAAAATTATGGGGAAGGTGAAGAAAATAAGTCCCAAATGCAATGAAGAATAAATTCTTTTGATGGTTCTTTCTAAGGTATATTATTACAGGTCATCTCACCCGTTTTCACTATAAATTTTTTCTATAATGATTCAGACCATGAAATGGATATTATTCATTTAGAAAACATATCTAAGTATATTTTTTAAAACATTCATCTTGTGGGTCTATTGTATTTTGAGTTACACTCCATGGAAAAATAAGGTTTGTATAGCCCCGAACTAGTCAAACAAGCAAGTACTGCACAAACGCCATAAATTATTCATAAAGATCCAAATTCAAAGGAACCAAATGTCTTTTGGTTAGGTACACATTCTTTTAGTGGTTTTGATAACATTTTAACATCAATTCAACAACATTCCATGTGGCATGCTTTACAAGTTTTCTCTATAGAATAAGTCATAATTCAATAAGGTATGCCTTTTTGCTATAACTCATTTCGGAGGTTCCAAGTAGTGAAACCCGAGGGAATTGAATAAACAACAATAACAAAGAACATTATGTATCCATTTACACATCTTTACACATGATACAAATTTATGATCATTTAAAGTTAGGGTTGTTGACTAATCCAAACCTAGGCATGTGAGACTAAAGAAAAAGTTTGACGAAAATGCTAGACTCTTGTTGCTGAAGTTAAGGATAGTTTGCAAGAATGTGATCATATGCCAAATGTGTCTATTACGCAGGCCACAAATATTATTTGTATGATTAAATTGATGATGGATTTTGTTTGTGGTACATGTGGAGTACATGGCTGAGACAAGTAGTTGATGAGTCATACATACATGAGGTGTATAGTTGATGATGTTGGTACATATTGATGTGTCATAGTTGATGATTAGCTGACACTACGATTGGCAAATATTTCTGGCGTAAAATGGTTGACGTAATTTGTTTATGGTAACAGTTGATTACGTGCTTATTTGGCATACGTTGGCATGGCTGATGCACTTAATGGCGGCGGCTGCGCTCGACATGTGCTGAGGTACGGTGTTGATGCATGGTTCAGATTTATTGGTATAGGCTTACAAATGAGAGCATATCAAAATGAAAGGTTGACAGTGGTTCCATCATTCTACTTCTCTACTTCAGGGTGAAGGTGATTGTGCAAGGACAGGTTGTAGTCACCTTCCAGCTTGTAGTTGGAGAACATAGGGGCTGTAGCCTCCTTCTAGCTGGGGCAAATTGGGGAGTTGGTTTCCTCAGTTGTAGCCCTGAAAATAGGGGTTGGTTTCACCTCCGCTTGCACTGAAAAGCAAAGGAAGTTGGCGCTTCCAATGAATGTAATTCTTTTCGCCATTACAGGCAAAAAATGTTCCGTGGTTTCTCCGGGATTTCAGCTTCCACGTAAAAACCGGTATTGTGTATGTGTATAAGTTGCATCTATTTGTTCATTGCTTATTTATCAGATTTATTGGATGATAATAAGCCATTGATATAACACTTGGATTATATGGTAAAAAGATTAAATTTGCTCGCATTATTGATTCACCCCCCCCCTCAAGAATCCAACAATTGGTATCGGGGAAGGTTCCTTCAAATCGGGCTTAACCACTGAAAGGTAGGATCATGGAGAGTACCAACTCATATAAAATGGAATACCACAAAGATGGACAAAAAAGTATTCTTTTGGAGCATAAGGATGAGGACATATATATTGTGCACATGGATTTCAAGTTTGGAAATCAATTGTATATGGATACACGTTAATCAGTAGCTTCCAATCTCAAAATGACAAAACAATAAAAGTTGGTGGAGAATAATTCCAAATCCAATAAAAATGCAATTTTGAATGGTCTTAGCGATACGATAAAAGTATTCAAAGGAAAAGTTTCAATAATCAGAATACTAAAGATATTTGGGACAAGCTTCAAAATATTTATGAAGGAGATACCAAAGTCAAAGAAACAAAGCTTCAGACTTTACCTAGGTCGGCCGAACAACTAAAAATGCAAGAAGATGAAGATATTATCGCAACCTACTTCTCACGATTCGATGAAATAGTGAATGTAATGATAGGATTGGGAGAAGAAATTGAAGAATCTGTGATTGTTCAAGATACTACTTATCTCTTCCTATGAGATTCAACCCTAAGATATGAAATTAGAAGAAAGATTGGATCTCGACTCAATAAACATGAACGAACTACATGGAATATTCAAAACATAAGAAATGAGAAATGAAAGGTGAAAAAAAATCCGTGATGTAAAAGAAGCTAACCTCATGAATCCAAAGATCAAAGAAAAGAAAAAAGGAACAAGAAGAATATAGCAGCACCATCGACGTCTTGGAAGATGATGAAGTTAGCGGCCAACCTCTACTAAAAAAGACTGAACAATGGAACCGAAAATAGGTATAGAGGTAAGCTCCCTTTAATTTGTTTTAATTGTGATGGTATTGGTCATTTTTCAACAAATTTCTGCTAAGAAAAAAGAGAAATGATGAAGGTTACTCAAAAGAAAACACACATATAAAGGAAAAAGAACTACAAAGAAAAGTTTTCAAGAAAAGCTTATATTCAAAGAAGACATCCTACTTCATCGCGATGAAGATGAAGCCAAGGACAAAGAGACCGAACGAAGTTCTATCTATGAAAGTAAAAGAATCCGGACAAATAAGACTCAAGAAGAATATGATGAAGTCAGAAGAAGAATGTGAAGAAGTCAAGAAGAAATTAAAGAGGCAGAAGTTGACTATCGAGAATAATTAATGTGCTCATGGAAGTTAGTATAAGAGAAAAGAAGAAAACAAGAAACTACTGCTGCATCCAGACAAGAAAAAGAACACTTGAGAACTAAAACAAATGATCACAAAATTGAAGGTCTTCAAATAGGAAGAAGATAAAAAGAATCTAGTAGCTAATTCAAATAACAACGAAAATAAAAGGACAAGATCATCAAACTTGAAGCAGGGTTGTCACACTAAGAAAGGATATTCAAAGAAAATATGCAGAATAGCTCAAAAAATTCTAGATGACATTATCACAGCCGTAATCTCGACCTGGACAAGTTTGGACTTTGGATACAATCAGACAGAAGGGATCAAGCTCCAAACAACAGAGCAAGAAACAAATCCAAAGATCTATGTGCGTAAACAATCAAGAGGATAGGAAGATATGCTAAGAAGATTACAGTGACACTCTTCCACCAAGAAGATCCCGTGATTTCTTAGAATCAACAACGCATTGGCCAGATAGGCTCCAAGAAGAAGAAGGATTCCATAATAACACCTCCTTTCATAAGATCTTAAACTCCTGTGTACTAAAATATTTTTTTGGTTTATATTATGCATGTAATAATTCTAGACAAAAAGTCAGGAATTACATAGCTAATAATAAGAATAATAACAACTTCTTGAGATTTGTTATACACAAATGGATTATTCGAGACCTAGTGACACACAAAGAAGAAGTTACAACAGGTTTGAATCTTTGATAATTGAAGTGTTCGTTTACAAATGTAAAATTTGGGATGATGGCAATGGATTGAAGAATGAAAATCCCTCCTAAAGAACCTCAACAAAATAAATACCACGACAAGAACCTCGTAGTTCCATGGATAAGAAAGCATGATCAAATATAATGAAGAATGCACGTTGCTCTACAAGCTACAGTTGTTCCACCAACCACCCAATCCATCTGATCACTCTTCTGAAATGATAATTCATCCAAATCATTGAAGAAGGCACAACCGAATTGGGAACAAGATGAAAAGGCACAAAATGTTCACCAGAAATATAATATGAAACATAATATTCTAAGTGTGAGTCAAATGTGTGACTTCAAGGTCATAAATTACTTTCGATTCTTAAAGTGTGAGATAATAAGAGAAGGTCCATGGAAATTGGTTGGTACAATTTAAGAACTTCAACATATATGTTAAGTGAAATTGAAAATGAAAAAGTGTTGTCTAGGAAAGGAAGATGAAAGCTGGCTATGGAATAGAAGAATGGGTCACATGCATTTTGATAACCTTGTCAAAGCCAACAAAAAGAGAAGCTAACCGAGAAATGCCCCGCATCACTCTAAACCAACCAACACTTTATGCAAGCATTATCAACAAGCAAAGAAAAACAAAGACCAGGGTTCAAATCAAAGGAATATTCACAACAACATCCACTGAAATTCAGCACAACCTATCCAAGAAAATAACTACAACAAAGGGCTTAAAAAGGTGAAAATACTCTTTATGTTATTAGTTGATGATTATACAAGAATGACTACGCTTGTTTTCTCTCAAGAATAAGTCAGAAGCTTGAAAACTTCAAGATCTACAAGGAAATGGTTGAAAATGATGGATTCAAGAATCAAACGTTTGAGATTCAACAATGGAGGAGAGTTCACTAAGAATTTATGGACTACTATAGCATTCATGGAATAAAAGGAAATTCTATGTTGCTATTAGGACATCTCAACAAATGGAGTTGTTGAAAGAAAGAATAGGACAAGACAAGAAATGGCTCCCTAACAATGCTAATGGATTCCAAATTGACAGATATATTTTGATCATAGGCAGTGCATACAACAATACACATTCAAAACATCGTAGAATGCTCGTGAACAACACCGATAAAACTCCCTAAGAGCTATAGAAAGGAAGACCAAATGAAGCATCAGAAGTTTTTGGAAGCAAAATGCTACATCAAAAGAGAAGATGGAAGAATGGAAAGCTCTGACTCTCATGTGGAAAAAAAGGAATACTTGTTGTTACTCAAGGCTGCTGAAAGCATACAGCCATATAATCTAAGATTGAACAAAGTTGTAGAAAACATCAACATAACAATTGATGAAACAAGCATGCATCAAAATCAAAGGAGGAAGAAAAAACAAATCAATGGAACAACTTTTCAAGAAGAAGATGAAAATAAGTGAAGATGAATATGAAGATGAAGAGAATCCGGAGAGAAGAAGAAGAAGAAAGTTCAAAAATTATCTCCAAAGACACTCCAGAAAACGAAAGTACAAAAGAATCATCCTCAAATCAGACACGGGAAACAGACATGTAGGAGTGGAGACTAGAAGAAAAGTCCATTCACTAGAACACACACACCTAGCACTCTTATCTACAATTGAACCAAATTGTTTTCGCTAAGAAGCCATCATGATGAATTTTGGAATAAGGCCAGAATGAAGAATAGGATCAAATAGAGAAAATGACACTTGGGAATTCTGGTCTCCAAGTCCAAAGAATAAGAAATCGTGATCGACACAAAATGGGTTTCGGAAATAAATTGAATGAATACGGACAAGTTACAAGGAACAAAGCCAGATTGGCATGTAAAGGATACATGCAATGCATTGAAGGAATCGACTTTGAAGAGACATTTTCCCAGCCGCCGAATGGAAGCAACTGGCTTTTGCTTTAGCTTATGCATGTTCCAAAAAATGTTAAAGTATATCAAATGGACGAAAATGGCTTTATGGACGGGGAACTTGAAGAAGAAGTTCACATTGAACAACCAAAAGGATTTCAAATCGAGAACACGCACTATGTATGTAAATTAAAGAAGGCCTTGTATGGTCTTTAACAGGCTCCTAGACCATGGTACCTCCGTGTCGATAAGTAACCGGCAGCTGAAAGGGTTCAAAAGGAAGTGCAAAACAACAACCTCTACATCAAGGTAAGTCAAGGTAATATTTATTAATTGAAGTTTATGTTGATGATATTATTTTTGGTAGTGATGATGACAAGTTAAGCTTTCGCATTTGAAAAGACATGCAAAATGAATTTGAAATGTCGCTATTTGGAGAACTATCCTTCTTCTCGACTTCGTATATGTCAAAGAAACCAATGAATTTATTTCTCAAACCAAGTATATCAGAGAAATGCTAAAAAGGTTCGAATGGAAGATTGCAAACCGCCATCACCCCATGCAAACCAATTGTAAGTTGAGCAAAGATGATGATTTGAAGTCTATAGATAAGAGGAAATATAGGTCAATAATTAGTATCCTACTATATGTGACAAGATCCGCATCTATATAATGCAAGTAGTTGTTCATGTGGCACGATTTCAAGCAAGACCAAAGGAATCAAGCATGTATTGAAGCAAAGAAAGAGGATTTTCAACATCTCAAAGGACCGTGAAGAGTTTGATTATGGTATCCAAAAGGAAGTAATTCAGTGGAGCAATGTCTCTACTCTCTAGGTGAGTGTTTGGTATCATGGCTGGAGAAATAAACAATCATCAATATCTCTATCTACACAAAATGAGGCAACGATATTGCAACAACAATGATGTTGTACACATGTTCTTACGAAACAAACTTTGACACGATACATATTGTGATTGGAGTATGATGAGCCTATTCCAAGATATTGTGATAATACAAGTGCCATCAATATCTCAAAAACCCAAGCAAGCAGCACTCCAAGATCTAATCATTCCAATCAAGTATCACTTTCACGGGAACAGGTTGCAGAAAAAAAAAAAAAAAAAAAAAAAAAAAAAAAAAAAAAAAAAAAAAAAAAAAATGCAGACATCTTTACAAAACCACTTCCATCAAAGAAGCCTTTGAATATCTTCACAAAGCACTTGGAGTTATTTGTACCCAAAAATGAATTCTTTGAATTCCCATCTTATATGTCCTATATGTACACGAGGAAGCACCATAAGAGGACGTACCTTAGGGGAGTAGCCCCAGATGGATTATACCTTTCCATTGATGACAAAGGGGAGAGATTTATCGAATGAAAAGGTAAATTATTGGAGAAAGAACATAGAGGCATATTTACAGAGGGAGCAATGGTCACAGATATGCAAAGGACAAAGGCATGCTTCCAAGGGAGCATGAGTGATATGATTTATTGACATCGAAAGTGTTGCCATCAATTCCAAAGGGGGAGATTGTTGATTAAGGTTGGTTATCATTGATGTCAACCCTTGAAGAAAGCCCCGAAGGTCAAAGGTTTGGGTAATGGACCCAATATTTTTTGATGTAACATGACTCATTATTGTCTTTCATGGTTGATAAGAAGTAAATATGGATGAACTCAAAGTGGTCCCCTTTATGGTGAAAGTCTCATCAGAAGACAATTTAAGGAGTAAGAGAACCCATGCTTAATTGTGGAATAATGAGATGAAGGACAATGAATTTATTAGGTTAAACTATCCTATATGGATAGTTCTTGTCATTCCATTTCTGGTGGTATTTGAACATCACATAACTCCTCACGGTTAGAGAGTTATGGCCATGAGAAGTTGGAGACCACGTAGCTTGGGTAATGGACCCGTTTTATGGATAACGGTATGATTTATGAGATATATTTTCTTCAGATAATACTATTCCATATGGATAGCATTCCATTTCTGGTGGTATGTGGAACGTCACATAACCCCTCACGGTTTGAGAGTTATGGCTCATTTAAGTTGGAGGATCCTCATGTCATCTAGAAGCCCTAAAAGGTCAAAGTAGTCAAAGTGGTTTAAGAGATTTTAAAGGTAAATAATAAAGTGAAGTAATGATTTTATTATAATTCAAAGTGAATACAAAATAAATCTTTTTATTTCAATAATAAATTTAATGGAGAAATTAGAAGTGGGTTAACCCTAAAATAAGAAAGTAAATAAGTGACCTAGAAGATGTTTTAAGGAAGCTACTTGGAGAGTATAAATTAAGAGGCAAGGCTCTCTAATTTTAATCACACTTGATAATATTGAATATCTATAGGTTTCTGAGGTAACCAAGGATATCTAAGCCAAATTCTGAGGGAAGGTCAAGAAAGAAGGTTGAAATGCACAGCTGATAAATTCCTTTGATGGTGCTTTGTAAGGTAAGTTATTTACAGGTCACCTCACCAATTTCGCTATAACAATTTTTTTTCTATAATGATCCAGACTGTGAAATTTCTATGACATTTAGAAAACATATCCAAGTATATAAAATTCATCTTGTGGTTCATTGTATTTGGAGTTACACTCCATGGAAAGGAGGGTTTCAGGGTTAGTCCTAAACTAGTCTAAAACAAGTTTTTCGTGTAAAAACGCCATAACTTGTTCATAACAAATCCAAATTCAGTGAAACTAAATGCTTTGGTTAGGCATAGTATGTATTATTTTTTTAATATTTTTATATCAATTCAACAAATATTCCATGGCACCTTCAAAGCCTCTCTCTAGAATAAGCCGTATTCAGCAAGGTATGCCTTTTGCTATAACTCATTTTCTCGAGAGAGGTTCCAAGTAGTGAAACCCTGAGTAATTGTATTAAACACACTAAATAACATTATATCCATTTTCATATCTTTTATACATTACAGATACAAAGTTATGATTACTTAAAGTTAGGGTTGTTGACTAATCCAAACCTATAGGCATGCGGGAGAGACTAAAAGAAAAGTTTGATGAAAATGCTAGTCTCTTTGTTGTTGAAGAAGTTAAGGAAGGTTTGAAAGAATGTGATCATATACACCAGGTCTATTACAGAGCTACAAATCATATTTGTAAGGATGAAATTGATGAGGATTTTGGCTGATGTACACGCGAGTACATGGTTGAGAGACAAGTAGTTGATGAGCTGGCAGCCATACATGAGGTGTATAGTTGATGAGTAGTTGATACATGATTGGTAACATACTTGGTACATGGTTGGATGCACTTGCTTATGGTACTAGTTGATTACAGTTATTTGGTTAAGGTTGGTGCAATGGTTGATGCACTTGTTTATGGTATAGGCTGATTACATGTTGAGGTACAGATTGATGCACAGTTGATCCATGGTTCAATTATTGGTATAGGCTTACAAATGGGTATATCTCACAGTGACAAGTTGACAAGGGTTCCATCATTCTACTTCTACAAAAGGACATTTGGATGGGAAAAGGACAGGTGTTTGTATCCACCTTTCGGTTGTAGCCGAGAACATAGGGGTTTGTAGCCTCCTTCCAGTTACAACTGGAATCAAAGGAAGTTGGTGGTTCCAACTTCCTTTGTTTTTTAGCCTCCTTCCAGTTGCATCTTTGAAACAAAGGAAGTTGGTGCTCCAATGAATGTAATTCTCTTCAAGACATATAAGAAAAAACATTCCATGGTTTTCTCCCGATTTGGGTTTCCACGTAAAACACTGGTGTACTGTGTATGTGTATGTGTATGTTTGTTCATTTGTTCATTGCTTATTTACTTTGCAGTTATTGGATGATAATGCTTCATTGATATAACACTTGGATTATATGGTCAAAAAGGATTAAATTGCTCTATTATTGATTCACCCCCCCTCTCAGTAATCCAACAAGTTGGATCTCTCATATTCAGTTGAAGTTGAAGATATTAAAAGATTGATTTTATTTGTATTCATTCAAGTTAAATAAATAAAAGAAAGATATTTTATCTACTTCATACAGTTTTTGTTACACATTTTTATGAATAATTAATCGAGGTGCATATATCTTATTCAGTTAATTCAGTTAATCTATGAAAGTGTGAAAAGAAGTCAAAAGTTCCAGACACTGATTCAACCCCCCTCTCAGTGTCAGTGTGTGTTTCAACAAAGAATCTCCAAGAAACAACTAATAATGAAAATCAATGACAAAGTTAAGGAATTCTACCAATGATAAAAATGGAAACCAATGTACTTCAAAAATCCCAAAGTGTGAACAAATTCCTTAACTTCGAACACATGGGAAACCACTCAATCAACAAACAATCATGTATTGTCATTTTCTAAGTGCAAGGTAACCTATCAATGATGAAAACAGGCCTAGGATGCTAATCTAGTTCAAACTCTCATAACAATGTGTTTTAGTCGACAAGGGATAACCCACCATCAAGAAGTCAATGGGGACCTTCCATACTGGCAAGATTACAATACATAGATTCTTGTTGATTCTAAAAATTACTTGGCACGGGAAGGTTGACATGAAAAGTTTGGAATTCTAATGAATGGGTGATGCAGGATAAAACTTCTATTGAATAAAATCACAACAAAAAAGTGACTCATGAAACATAGACTCAAGACTGAACAATGACAAAATTATATGACATGGGAGGCATCAATAGACTCTCCATAGTGACTGGAAGAATAACTAGTCGGAGGAGTAAAGACTCAATGAATAAGGTTTAGTTTCCTAAGGCCAAACTAAAACCCAATATGTTGAGACGGAAACTCAAAACTAGTACTGTGTTCAACAGTGAGTACATGATTACTCCCAAACACATGTTGAGAACTCAATTCTTTCCCATCCTTTTTTTTATAATTTATTTTTTTGTATTTTTCATATTATAAAGCTTGAAAAGGAATAAAAGAATGTTATGATATAGTGGAGGAAATGAGTGTCGTGAGCAAGAAAACTAGTTCCAAGCATAAGGAACATAACTATGATCAATGCAAGGAATACGTTCAGGATATGGACACTCGAGGAAATGTTTCCTCCATGGATATAGGTTTCAAGTCGCAAAGGAACTAAATGTAAAGGCTGAAAATTGAAGAGAATGCATGAGAAACAATATAGAAGACAACAAGTTGAAGTCGACATTAGGCCCAAAATCACAAGTGGGAAAATGCAATGTAGTATTACAAATTAACACATACATGTTGTAGCCTCATGGGTATTGGCCAGAAAACGATCGAGGAAAAGATATGTGTCTTTGACACAAAGTCATGGTGGGACTAAATATGTCTCTCGAGCCTATGAAAATACTTCAGCATGGGTGTCAAACTGTAATCAAGGTTCTAACTAGGGAACCCATGAACAATAGGCTCTACCACGTAAATTACAACACTTCTAAATGGAAAAGAAATATCTACCTTGCAACTCAGTGGGGTTGAACTTAAGGAAAAATTAACCAAGAAACTAAACATGAAAAATGAAAGGAAGGAAAAATCTAACCTATACCCCAATTTCAAGATCATTACCCCTAATAATGGATTGACATGATAAAAAGTACCAAAGAAAAAGTCTACAAAGTCCTATATATATGACCAACAACACTCACCTAGAAGTTAATAAATCCAATATATAAAAATATAATAACAACTCGTGCTTTGGAATGAAAAACTTGAAAACAACAAACTTAAGGTACAAAATGGTACAAAGCACCACACAATGTTGGGGATTATGCATAGTACTTCTCTAGGTAGAGCTCATTGTTGGGTTCATGCTAAGGGTTTCTTTGGTAGTCAACTTGTAAATTTTCCAGCTCGAGAAGAAAGAAAAATACACGATGGATATATTCCCATGGTCTACCATCCGTAATCATGGATTCAAGGATAGCTTCATTTGAAGGTAATTTAACAGCCAAGAAATCATGTAAAATGAAACTTAAGGACTCACAAATTGATCCAGGAGGATCCAGGAATTCTCACAAAGTTGCACGAGGATCTGGAACGCTCATAGAGGTCCAGGAGGATCCATAAAAACTCAAAATTTGACCATATCAAATTCTTTTGAAATGTGCATCAATGTGTAGAGCTCAGCGAGAGATTTCCAACAACACAAAAATCGCCTCAAACAGAGTTCATATGCAAAAGTTATGGATGGTCAAATTTCAAGTCAAAGAGAGAAAAAAGTCAAATTCAAAGGTGACACATGTCACCACTAAAAGGGTGACATGTGCCACGACTGTACAACCATATAGTGTTGACATGGAAACCTGACATGGCGGCACATGGTAGGTTGTTCTTGACGTGGCTTGACAAGTTGGTAGGTGACTAGGCAATCATACAATCCAAGTGGACCAATTGCGTATTGACACACGACATAGGGGAGCCAATAAGAGACAACCACGTGGAAGTCCCTCATTTGCCTATTATGGTTAATGTTTATTAAAAATTTTGGAGTCTGGAGGATAGAACCCACGACCTCCCATAAACCTTACACAAGCATCCATTACCAATTCGCATCACATTAGTTCTTAACTATATGGGGTGTAGATTATATTTAATTTTGTGTATTGTAATGGTTGGAAGAAAAAAAGGGCGAAGGGCTAAGCCCTTGACCCATATTATAAGCGCTCATATGGTATCCCACGAGACCATAACTAACTCCATGATCCGTGGGGGTATGAAACTTTAGTTATAAACCATTAAATCTCTCTCTCTCTCT
>SNQJ01S0017974.1:152428-182347 GCA_010110895.2 Picea sitchensis | reverse complement strand
CACACACACACACACACACATATATATATATCATGTCTCATTTAAACTATATGCCACCATTGTAACAAAATACTATATATGGCATTGTCGACATGGTTTGACCCTGCGACCTTCTATATAACACTCCAATTCTTTAATCGTTATGCCACGGGTATTGCTTGTTACAATATCCCCCAACAATAAATTAAATGGTTGCCAACAGTTCTAATTGGAGGTTTGGGCCCATAGCCTATTTATGGGTGTGTAGACTAAGACCGACACACATCCTGATACTGCACACATTCCAAGGTAGACACTAATATCGAGGTTGGCACAGATCCTGAGGACATACAAATGGATATATTTGTGTTCAAGAAGAGGAGCCTAATTTGGTATCATCTCGATATGAATGCCATGAGGTATATTGACTTCACATAGGCAACTTTATACTCATTTTTCTCATTTCTATGAGAGGATTCAATGGCGATGTTATTTTTATAATAATATGTCGTTTGTAAAATCCTTAGTCCATATTTTCATTAATGAGCGCCATAGTGCATTGTTTGGTGTGTAAAGAGGGTCAAATTGAGCCAATTCAACATATGGTCGAATTTATACTCAATTTTCTCATAATTTCACAAGGAATTCAGTGGTAAACTCTATTCTGAGTTTGAGCAGCAGAATTAAAGAGAGTCCATTAAATTGGATTTTTGTAAGTCCATATTGTAATGTAATTTGACATTTTGAAATATTGAGAAGAAGTCTCACTATCTAAAGGGGACTTGAAGATGAATTAAAATATGTCACCAATATAGGTAATTTGAGATATTTTATTTTGTGTTGTGTTATCTCATAAATCTTAATTAATCATCATTTTATGAGATTTTGGATAAGAAGCACAACATCATTTTTCTGCAAATCACCTCAATACAATCAAGAATTAATTTTGAATTAGGTTAGATGATAATATGTATATTTTAAAGGAATAAGTGGTATCTAGGGATTTTTGGATCAAGTGGTATCAGAGCTAGTTTTGGCATGTATTTGTAAGTTGTTTATGTGACAAAATACAAGACTCAAGTTGGTGACGGTAATGAAGGATCTTTTTGAGAGGAAAAAATGAGTAAATCTCTCATGAAGTTAAGGTTGCAAGAGAACATTAACCAACATATTTAGAAGGAGAATTATGAATTAATGATGCAATTGTAAACTCTTGAGGAAGAGAAGAAAAGGTTGCAAGATTGATTGATATGTCACGAGGAATTCCATAGAGGTATTTTTCATGAGTTAGAAAAGAAGTTGCATACCAAGGATCATGTATTGGCACCATCATCTTTAATCCATGAAGAATGGCAAGTCGATAATGTAAAGTCTTTGATGCAAGAGAAACTATTCCCTTCAAAAGGAATAATCAAGAAGAATGACTCCTCATATTATTATTTTTCCTGTCAATATGGAGAATGCCCAAGGATGGATAAAGTAAGGATAACTTCAGATGAAGAGGTCCTTCATAAGTAGTTATTCTTACCTTCTATCCCATGGAATGTTTACATGTGTAAGACATCTTCAAAGAAGGATTTACATTCTAAAGAGGAAATGACGACATTTCCCACTGGTAAATGGTCTATGTATCCATGTGCTTCTTGTGGAACAAGTAACCATGATATGAAGAAATGTCAAAGAAGAAAGTCAATGCATAAAATCCATCCAAGAAGAAGGCTAAAGGTAAAGGTCATTTCTCAAAGCAAAGGAAAAGGGGGAATCAAAAAAGGAGATTGTGGTTCCAAGATGGGAACAAGACACTCTACTCTTATTGTGGTAAGAGTGGACATCATATTGAGAAGTGTTGGACACTTTATCCACACTCAATTCTGAAGCAGAACTGGAAATATGTAAAGGCACTTGCAAGAAGACAAGCAACAACCCCATATGAAGTTAATTGTCTTGCAGAAATATTTGAGAAAGAATACTTCCTAATGGTTGGTCTTAACAGACTTCTATATGAAGACATTGAGGAATGGTTCATGGACAATTGATCATCTCACCACATGACTGGGATGAGATCATTATTACTGAATTTCTTCGAGTCTGACACATATTGCTATTTAGGATATAGAACTAACAACAGACAAGCAATAAGAGGGTATGGATATGTAAGATTCCAGCTCAATTCGGGAGGATTTCTGGGAATAGATCATATGTTATATGATCTAGATTTGAAATTAAACCTACTCTCAGTTGCGGATTTTGAATATGAAAGATATGTAGTCACCTTCTAGAATGGCTAGGTACTTGCGTATGCAAGGGAGGCTACACAAGACACAACAATAGTTCTTGGTGTTCGCAAGGAGAGGTTATATAGTTTACTAGGAAGACCTATAATCTGGTCTAATGGTTTCCTGGATTCAACATCATATACAATGTTAGATTCAGCATCAGTGCCTGAGAAATTGTCAGAGATAGGAATTTGTGAGACTCCTTCCAGTACTAAAGGGAGGATGAGTCCATGAATAAACCATCCATCAAAAAACATTTCATTGTAAATATGTATATTTGTAAAAACATGCTAATATTCATATGTAGATACCTCCTAGGTATATTTCTAATGTTGTATTAGAAGGCTCGTAAGCCACTCATTTTGGATTATAAGAGTGAGGGGAATTCTTTAAAATTTCTATATAGCCACCTTATATGTTGTTAAGAGTGAGGAATTTTGTAAGAGGATTTCTATGCATCCACCTTATATATTGTTAAGAGTGAGAGGAATCTTGTAAAAGGATTTCTATATAGCCACCTTACATATTGTTTGAAGTGAGAGGAATATTGTAAAAGGTTTCTATATAGTCACTTTGTTATAATAGTGAGAGGGATGTTATAAAGAATTCTAAGTCTTTCAACAACAATATAGACGATTGTATTGTCTTGTTATCAGCTAAAGGACTACATATGGATCGAATTGTCTAAGTCAAAATTCTTATTCTGAAGAACTGAAGGTGAAGGAACATAAGGATGAAGGTAGTTGGAGCATGTAGATATAAAGCGGGAAGAGAGTCAAAGTAATGTAAATCTTCTTAGAGTTGGTAAAGGAGAAATACTATTCTTTGTAAGAATATGCATGCTATAATAATCTTCAAAATACTATGTCATGTTCATGTAGATGTAAACCTTGAGAAACAATAGTTCATGTAATATAGATAGAATTGTTTTCAAGGTAGGAGAGAAGAAATGAACAAGGAATTAATTTAGAGACTCCTACAGATACATCCATAGTACAGGAATAGAGTGTCCAAAAGGGAAAGGCATAGATCAACATTTGACTTGGTTTCATATTGGCTGAGATAAACTATCTTCACTAGAGAAGGATATAGGAGTGGATGTTGAGTACAAGATTATGATTCGGATATTGCAGAGATTCAGTGAGCATAATGTTTTTTTAAGGAATCTATGAGCCAGAACCATAGCTATATATATATATATTAGCGACAATGCTAGAGGCCAGATTCAGAGTCATATTTTAGAAGAAAACAAAGGTACACTGATTTAATTTCAAATATATAATGTCCAAGATGAAGATTGAGTTCCAGGATATTATGCAAGGTGGAAGAGTGAAGAAGCTTAATCATCACTAAGTTACTAGATGAGAGAATTTCAGTAAGATAGGAGAGTGAGTAAGAGTTATCATCACTAAGTTGTTGAAATATCCATACTTTTGGAGGAAAAAAAGTTATTTAGTGGGAAGGCATGATCCAGGATGATCCACGAACACTCATAGGGGTCCAGGGGGATCTAAAACACTCACAAAGGTATAGGGGTGTCCATAAAAGCTCAAACTTTGACCATCTCAAATTATATCAAAAACTACATCAATGCATAGAGCTTGGCGATAACTTTCCAACGACACAAAAATGACCTCAAACAAAGTTTTTATGAAAACATTATGGATGGTCAAAGTTCAAGTGAAATAGGGAAAAAAGTCAAAGTCAAAGGTGACATGTGTCACCAATGAAAGGGTGACACATGGCATGAACGTATGACACTAACGTGTTGACATGGAGACTCACATGACAACATGTGGCGGGTAGTTTCTAACATGGCATGACAAGTTGGCAGGTGACAGGGAAATTGTGCAGTCCAAGTGGACCAATTGCATATTGTCACACAAGGGAGCCAATTAGAGACTACCACGTGATAGTCCCTCATTGGCCTATTATGGTTAATGTTTATGAAAATTTTGGGAGTCTGGAGGATCGAACCCATGACCTCCCATAAACCTTACACAATAATCCATTACCAATACATCATCTCATTAGTTCTTAACTGTATGGGGTGTAGATTATATTTAAGTTTTTTTATTGTAATGTTTGGTGGAAAAAAAGCGTTAAGGGATAATCCCTTGAACCATATTATATGCGCTCATATGGTATACTATGAGACCTTAACTATCTCCATGATCCGCAGGGATATTAAGCTTTGGTTATAAACCATTAACAATATATATGTATATATCTCATCGCACTTAAAACTATATGCCACCATTGTAAAAAAATACTATATATGACATGGTCGATGGGATTTGACCTCGTGACTCACCATATAATATTCCAATGTTTTAACTATTATTCCACGGGTACCTCTTGTTACGAGATTCTCCAACAATAAATTAAATGGTTTTCAACAGTTCTAGTTGGAGGTTTGGGCCCATGACCTATTTATGGGCGTGCAGTCCAAGACTGACACACATCCTGAGACTGCACATGTTTACCCTTGACCAATTTTGGAGGATCCTTGGTCATGTTTGACCTACTTTTGGGACTTCGACAGGGTGTCAAAGATGGAGCGCAAGTCGAAGTAGCGATCGTGGGATCTCGGCCTCTTTTTAGGTCTTTTTGGGTTTTGAGATTATGTAACATGAATGGGTATGTCGAACCATGGGTTTATCCATGTTTAGGCCCATTTTGTAATATATAAATAGATAGCTAGGTGATGTAAGAAGAGAAGAAATTCTAAGTGCTAAGTGTTAATTGCTAAGTGCGAGTGGTAACTATAACTTCTTTGTGCATACGGTGTGAAACTTGCAGAGCTAAGTGCAAGTGATTGTAAGAGACTATGGAAGGATTTGTGATGTACTTCAGGGAAGGAGGATCTAGCGAGGTGTGCATATATACTATCCTCTATGGAGTAAGATATCATGGCTCTGTGCATGTAGAATATTGACAGAAAGAAATAAAGAAGAAGATTTGGTGGACGTAGTCTCAGGGTGGGGGTGAACCATGTATATCCTGTGTTGTGGTTGATATGTGCTTTATGGTTGTTCTCTTGTTTATGTGGTTAAATGCTTAGTGCATTGATGTATGTTAGATGAATCTGATATGGTAGCTTACTGATGAATAATGTGAATAAATGCTATATCTGATCTATGTTGGTATTCTTAGTTCTTGAATCTATTGGATATGTATGAATACTGCGTTGATCTATTGTTAGGGTTTAGTTACATTGTAAACTAAGGCTGAATATTAACGAACTGTAATTTCTAAGTTCTTTGTTAAGGTGTCGTAATCACAGATCTATGTCCCAGCTAAGGTTGTAGACACTGGAGTCCTGCAACCACCCCTTCCTCTACCTCGGGTGAGACTTCATCTACTTCGCAGGTGTTTCCAAAAGGGTTGGTAGTTAGGGCTTTGTTGGTGCGTTGTTGTAGCATTGAACCCTGGGTCTGCCCCTGTTCCAACAAATGGTTCCGTTGTCGGGACCTAAAACTATGATTGTTGGGAACTGAAGGAAAGAAAGAAAGCTTTGTGCATAGATCTATTGCCTCAGTGCACAGTATTCTACTTGACCTGTAAATCTCGGTGCTAAGAAGAGAAGTCAAATTCAAAGAAAAGAGGTAAGATCTCGAAGCTTTGTGCTCTGATAAAGGTAATAATAGTGAAAAGTTTTATATCTGAAAGCTTTGTGCTCTGTTGAAAGTAATATTAGTAGAAATTTTTGTTTCAAGAGTATGGATCTAGGTATGTTTGATAAATGTTATCCTAGTTCGAAAACTAGGGTATAGTTAGATGAAAGAAGGTTTGATATGAGTAGATCTGATGGAAATAATGAAAGATATGTTACCCCTATGCATAGAAAGAATGTTTGGACTAACAAATGGATGCATGATCATAGAAAGAATTGTTTGCAGGTTAGCTACTATGATCCTAGTGCGCAGCACAGGAAAGACTAGGGATCATTTAAGAAAAAAAGGGGATTAAACCTTTGTTACAGTTGCAGAAGACCGGGACATATCGCTGAGAAATGTCTTGGAAGAAGACCTAGTTGTCTTTGTTGTAAATCTATGGACCATGAAGTTTTAGATTGCCCTAGAATGATTGCTAATATTGACAGAATAAATATGAGACAAGAAAACCTTGAGGGAGGTCACGAAACTGAGACCATGGAAGAACCCCAGACAAAATCAGAGATTATACTAGTGAAAATGAAAGAAACCCTAAATGATCACAGTGATATCAACTTATCATAGATATTCAAAGAAAAAGAATGCATAGAAGAAAGAATAGGAGACTTCAACATATACTGTGTTCTGGATGAGGAAACATAGGTAAATATCATGACAGAAAGAACTTGGAAAGATTTAGGAAATCCTGATACAACTCCTTCATTAGGAGGAATAGGATTATTCAGGGGAAAGTTGATAACCCTATGTGGAAGACTCACCCATGTATCTATGAGTGCTCATGGAGATTCGACAGAGGAATATTTTGAGATTGTTATATTCATTGAGAACAATGCTCCATTTACTATGTTATTAGGAAAAACCTGGATCGAGAAAGATCAAACCAGAAGAAAAGAAGAGGAGGCCCTAGAACAGAAAAAGCAGGAATTAAAAGATTTCATGACTAGGAAGATAGCACACTTGATCGAAGAACATGAGGACATATCGAAGCTACCTAGAACCAGAAACTTGGATCACAAAGCTAAAAGAACACAAGAAGATTCACAGACGAGTAGAGCACCTACCCCAAATAAAGAAGAAGTATTTCCCTTGAATCCTATGAAATAATCTCAACAGCATGAAGTTGTTATGCCAAAAGAAGACAAGAATCAGAATGGAAAAAGGAATAACGAGATGAAGATCACTGGGAAGAAGGATAGAAAACTTAGCAAGAAGAGAGAAAAGGTCGAAAAGTTACAGAAGGGCCTAGAGGGAACTTGGCGGAAGGAAGATTTGAAAAATTGGAACTTCGTCGGGATATCAGAACAATGCCCAATGGAACTTTTCCATGGCGAAGCGATATGACCATTGGAAGCATTATAACCATTGGACCAGCATTCCAGAATGGTTAGAACAACAATTATGACCAAAAGGCTCACCATCGGACCATTGGGACCGTGCCACAACGGACAAAACTTCATTGATGGAAAGCTTCTTATCCGTTAGAGAGATCCTTTGCATCGTGTCTACTTAGTCTGTCGACTGTTGCACCGAGAACACTTTTGTGAATTGTATCAGAGCTAACAAGAGAACCCATTGCTACTGTGCTGTGTTTAGTAAGATCAACACCAATGCTATTGCTTTGAGCACTCATCCATCCACCCGAGTTTTTCGTTCGAGAGCGTGCATGTTGGACGAGCTCAGCACTATGGAGAAGTCAATTGAGGACGTTTTAATTGATATGATGGCCTAGAGAGTGATGTCCACAGGAATTCAAGCTTCATCGAAGCGAGGAGTGCAAGCCTCTCCATCGACTTCTCGCAGATTCAGACCATCCCGACCGATAGCAAAGAAGAGAACCAAGCACAAAGATGATCTAGGAAACGCGAAGTTAATCCCGACCATCTTACCCGACTACATCTCGCCTCTGGTCGATGCAGTGAGCCGTGACAGTGTCCCAAGGGACTTTGATTACACCATGGTTACTGCGTACCTCCTGAAGGGGATACATGTAGTTAGAATGCAACAAGATAAGATCGTGATGTTGAAGTTCAGTGACTTCAACCTAGGTGACTGGAAGAATTACGGCATGCTTTCTCCTTACAAGTACCTGACCAGGATGAAGGGGAAGAACTCAAAAATAATCCCCCAACCATGGACTATGAACCTCACGTAGTCCACCCTCTTAAATGTGATGAAGATCCCACACTTTGGAAGGCACTAGGAGGTTAAATCATGTGTTAATCTCATGCTCTCATGTTAATATGGTGGCTACCTATGGCTAGATATACACATTACAGTCGATCCGACGTTGATCCATAAGATCACCGGATTGAGCATGCAAGGACTTGACCTGCAAGACTTCTACCCAGGGAAGGCTTCCGACCACACCTTGACACAGAGAATTAAGGACACTTAGGACAATGTAGAAAAGGGAACGCGAGGCTACAAGGTAGCTTCCATTTAGAATGGCACAGTGCGCTTGGCTTGCCAGCTGATCGTAGGGAAGCTAGTAAGGAAGAACCAACCTACTCAAGTCACAGGGTTCATTGTTGACCTAGCCGGGAAATGTGTAGAAGGACTCCAGATGAATTGGGTGAAGTACTTGGTCAACCAACTGGAATTAGATTTTCATGAAGCTCAAGATCGGGGCTATGATTTCCACTTTAGCTGGCTCCTAATCCTCATCGCATTTACCACTTGGAAAATGTCGGAAGGTGCGACCTTCTTGGACATTGAGCCGATCGAGCCTCTCACTGTGAAGTTCACCATGCTTTGGTACTCGAGTGATATGGGAAAATAGTGGCAGTCGAATGCGGTCTTTCATACGTATGATCTCCAACTGAAGAGGGCTATTGAAGTTGTCCCTCGTATGATTTTGAACACCCTGCATCAGTTTCGAACCCTCATGAAGTTCTGCACAGATCGACACTTCATTTATATAACCACACGTGAAAATGAGCACAAAGAAGAGATTCAATAGTACTACAAGATCACAGAGGAGGACCTTGAAGAGATCACCAAGGACTAGTCAGCAGAACTCCTCATCCCCGCAGACCCCGCAAAAATGTCAAACCCTGAACTAATCGGTATCCCTAAGATCACTCATGAAGCAAAGGATCGTCCTGCACCCAACAGAAGGAAGAATACCAAGGAGTTCCATAACTTGAGAAGTGCATCAGAAGGAACTGCTTCAGTATCACCTAGACAAGGGGGTGATGATGAAGTATAAGAGACAAATGGAAAAGAGGACTAGTAGAGGCAAGTCAAAGTAACACCACCTAGGTACCTCACTGATGAGGATGATCCATTGAAGAAAAGGATGGTTTCTCCCACGAAACCCACTTCCCATAAGAAATCCAGAGCCACCTTGAATAAGATGCAGACTGTGCTCATTGTGGATGACTTTGACTTTATCATCGCAGTTGTAGCAGATGCCTCACAGGACATCTTGCAGAAACATGAATCCAAGTAGGAGGAGATGTATGATAGACTCAAGGCTGAACTCATAGGGGTACAACAATCCCTTCAATCCAATTGCGCAATATCCATTGCGCCCCCACCGACAAAAGCACCTGAGTTGGGAGATGAGGCTGCCCAACTCTGTAGACTAGATGATGTGACCGAAGCTCACCTTCATTGCATACAAGAAGAAACTGAATAGACCATAGAGGCCCTAAAGAAAGTACAAAAGGTAGTCATAGAGCAATGTCGAGTTGCATAGCAAGAGAAGGCTACCCTCCAAGCTAAGTTTGAAGAAGAGAAAGTGCAGATCCAACAAGAGAAAGAGAAGTTGCTCGCAGAGCAGGTCGGAGTAAAAGAAGCAGTCAGCAGAGAACTTTGCTCTGTGACATGCTTAGAGCAAAAGGAGGAAGACCCACTGGAACACCAAGTGGAGCAGCTTGCGGAAGCTATCCAACAACTTCAACAGAGAATCACAGACCTCGAGCTATGAATAGTGCCAAGTACCCCGCAGGACGTGTGAGATCAAAGAGAAGCCACTGCCTAGAGCAAACTCGAGAGGATCAAAGCATTAACTATGGAATGCAAACAACTAAG
This sequence comes from Picea sitchensis, assembly GCA_010110895.2. NCBI lineage: Eukaryota > Viridiplantae > Streptophyta > Pinopsida > Pinales > Pinaceae > Picea > Picea sitchensis. The sequence goes on along the minus strand of SNQJ01S0017974.1, from coordinate 172,380 downwards.
TGATCGTAGCGCACAGAATTATGAATGACTCACTGAAGTTATTGAGCTGAAGGTACTGGAGTCATAGCTCCAAGAGGCAAAGAAGCAAGCAACAATAGTACATGCGTAGTTGAAGCTCATGTTAGCAATTGAAAGGATGAAGTGATCCCAAGAACAGCGCACTGCTCAACAGCAGGCCCACACCATTTAGAGAAAAGTCATGGAAGTGACTCAAAGGCGCCAACCAGTCCAGGATGAAGCTTGCCAACTGTTTGAGGAGATTGAAGGAGGAGGTGCAGAGTTGGAACAAGTGGTCGTTGTAGTCGAACAATGTTTAGAGGGACCTGTCAATGAAGCAGTCATCCAAGATTTTACCGAGCAGGAGGCCCTGGCATAACAATAGGTTGAAGCAGCTTGAGCCAAGCTCAAGGCTTTTGAAGAACAACTACCCAGACCAGAGTGACTCGGGAAGAGTCACAGGTGAGTGTTGGGGGCCTGTTGGCCCTTGACAAAGTTTGGAGGATCCTTGGTCATGTTTGACCTACTTTTGGGACTTCGACAGGCTATCGAAGATAGAGCACAAGTTGAAGCAGAGATCGTGGGATCTCGGCCCCTTTTTAGGGATTTTTGGGTTTTGGGCTTATGTAATGGGAATGGAGATATTGTCCCATGGGTTTACCCATGTTTAGGCCCATTTTGTAATATATAAATAGATAGCTAGGTGATGTAGGAAGAGAATAAATGCTAAGTGCTAAGTGTTAGTTGCTAAGTGCGAGTGGTAACTATAATTTCTTTGTGCATATGGTGTGAAACTTGTAGAGATAAGTGAAAGTGATTGTAAGAGATTGTGGAAGGCTTTGTGATGTACTTCAGGGAAGGAGGATCTAACAAGGTGCATAGATCTCATATCCTCTGCGGAGTAATATATCATGGCTCTATGCATGTAGAAGATTGACATAAAGAAATAAAGAAGAAGAGTTGGTGGACGTAGCCCCAGGGTGGGGGTGAACCATGTATATCATGTGTTGTGGTTTCTATATGCTTTATGGTTGTTCTCTTGTTTATGTGGTTAAATGCTTAGTGCGCTGATGTATGTTAGATGAATCTGATATGGTAGCTTAGTGTTGAATAATTTGAATAAATGTTATATCTGATCTATGTTGGTATGCTTAGTGATTGAATCTATTGGATCTATATGAATACTGTGTTGATCTGTTGTTAGGGTTTAGCTGCGATGTAAACTAAGGATGAATATTAACAAACTGTAACTACTAAGTGCTTTGTTAAGGTGTCGTAATCACATATATGTGTCCCAGCTAAGGTTGCAGACACTGGAGTCCTGCAACCACCCCTTCCTCTACCTTGGGTGAGACTTCATCTTCTTTGTAGGTGTTGCCGAAAGGGCCGGTAGTTAGGGATTTGTTGGTGTATTGTTGTAGCATTGAACCTTGGGTCTACCCTTGTGCCAACAACACATAATCCAAGGCATACACTAATCTTGAGGTCGACATGGATCCTGAGGACATACAAACGCATATATTTCCATGCATGAAGAGGAACCTAATTTGATATTGTCTCTTTATGTGTGCCATGAGGTACTTTATACTCATTTTTCTCATTTTTCCGAGAGGATTTCAATGGTGATATTATTTTTGTGCTAAGAGCTCATTGTAAAAGTCTTAGTCCATATTGACATTAATGAGCACCATAGTGCATCATTTGGCGTGTAAAGAGGATGAAATTGAGCCAGTTCAACATATGGTCAACTTTAGACTCAATTTCATCATAATTTCACAAGGAATTCATTGATAAACTCTATTTATAAGTTTGAGCAGCGGAATTAAAGAGAGCCCATTAAATTGGCTTTTTGTTAGTCTATATTGTAATGTAATTTGACATTTTGGGATTATGAGAAGTAGTCTCACTATCTAAAAGGGACTTGTAGATGAAGTAAAATATGTCATCAATATAAGTAATTTGATTTATTTAATTTTTTGTTTTGTTATCTCCTAAATCTTAAAATTTATCATCATTTTATGAGATTTTGGATAAGAAGCACAACATCATTTTTCTACAAATCACCTCAATACGATCAAGAATTAATTCTAAATAAGGTTAGATGTTAATATGTATATTTTAAAGGAATAAGTGGTATCTAAGGATTTTTGGATCACAAATACTAGGGCTTGAGGTCTCACAAAATGTAAGATCAGACTCAAGAGGAAACTCAATATTTCTCAGGCCAATGAGGGAAAGCAAAGGATCTTGTGCCCCCATTGGATAAATCGCATGATCAATTTCCAAGAGCTTGTCTCTAGAAATGAAAACATGACTATAAAGACTCATTCCCAAAATAAATTGAAAATCGAGGATATGACTCCACATAATTCACCCATGGTCGCGTAGAGTCTACTCAAATACTAGGAACATACAAAGGGGTAACTTGAGCTAAAATCAAATTATGATGGTGATTATTGGATGCAAGTGTATCACTAGTGATAATGATTCCATTGCAAGGAAAATGCATCACTCGAAAGAGCGTAGACACCAAAACATTCATAACATATACATAATCACACCCAAGAAGCATATTGAATTCTAAAGGGCCTTGCACTACTAACATATCAACCAGGATAGTCTTCCCACCTAATGTGATAGGAAACTAAGGAAGAATCCAAAAATATTCACTGGTTATTTTTTCAAAATCCAAAAACTCACTAGTAGTTGACACAAGCATGGGAGAACCCAAATTTTTCCAAGCCAAGGAGGACAAAATTCTTGCAAAGGTTCCTTCATCTACAAAACATCAGTAAAAAAAATTTGAATTAACTTCAATCCTTATTTGGAAGGGTGTAGAAGAAGGAAGGCGATGCTCAACAAGATTACCCCAATCAAAGGAAACCATCCTCAAATTTGTAGGGAGCATGCTCGAAATGAATGGAAAGTCCCCTTGTTCAAAAGGTACCGAAATGGAAATGCTACAGACATGGTCAAAAGACACATCACTACCCAAAATAATATTGGGATCAGCCAAATATTGCATCTGCATGCCCACTTTGGTAGACTCGTCACTCTCCAAGGGATAGTTTGAATATTACATTGGCTCAACCACTTCCTCAACCATTAGTTGTATAGGTTGTGAAACAATGTGGTCGATATAAACATCACCACCCAAAATAAGAGTGGGATCGGCGAAATATTTCATTAGTATGACCACTTCATCAACCATCAGTTGAAAATGTTGTGAAACAACATGGTCAGTAGACACATTACCCTTCAAAATAAGAGTGGGATCATTTGAATATTTCATTATCTCGATCACTTCATTAACCAATGTTTGAATAGGTTGCTAGCAAACTAAATATGACTCAATACTATAAGGGGCTTCATACAGGGACCACACTCTTAGAACCTATAGAATAGATAGGCATATATGAGTAAGGTGATATCCCTTGCAAAGTTTACAAGGGAACTTAGCCTTACATCCTATTCATCTAGGTTTCTCAGTTGTATCAATACCCCCAACATTAATTTCATTGGTCGGTTGCTTGCCCCCAACATGACTTGCAGTGGTTGGTTTATTACCCCCAACATGTCTTGCAACAGTTGGTTTCTTGTCTCCAACATCACTTGCAGTAGTTGGTTTCTTGTCTCCAACATGACTTTCAATGGTTGGTGACCTATCTCCAGTATGACTAGTAGTGCCCGGACTTATGACCCCAACATGAATTGTAGAGGCTGGTTTCATGTCTCCATCATGATTCACAAAGGTTGGTTGTTGGGGAATAGGGTGGAACATGACATTAAACATAAAATACAGTACTATAGATAATCAAAGAGGAACAAAATTTTGAAGATAAATATGGTGTCTAAAGACACTATTACAACACTTAAGCAAAGCAAACTGTGATCAAAACATTAAAGTGCATGTTGCACATATTGATCCACGTGATGTATTGCATAATATCCATTATCTACTTGATGATAATGGTCCAAGGGGTCTATTATTTATAGCCTCAAGATCTAACAAACTTCCATAGAATCAAGAAGATCTTGTCCACACATAACCATTGGTTATTAGAATTGACTCTTCCAAATCCACACTACCGAGTTAGCTCGACAAGGATGCTCGACCTGACCACCTACACATCCAACTCATAGTCAATTGATGGGTTTTTTAGTCCACCACTCGACTATCTTCGAGTACTGGTTTATTTTTTGACCGACAAGCATGTCGGCTACTTGATCGATTGATGTAGTGTGTTGGTCGATATCCAAACTAATTGTATCCAGATGTAGATCAACCTCTCGACCGAATGAACCTAGGAGATGTGTGATGAACAATTAATTCTTGATGTTCCAACACCCCCCCTTCAACACACAACTCTGGATTTTCAGGAGGTGAAATTATGTCGTTATGACACCCCCCATAATTTTAGATTCCTAAAGCCCAAGAATCATGCAAATCTTGATAAATTTGGCTTCAGCTAAAGGGTTGGTGAAGATATCAACAAAATAATCATCTATTCTATAATATTCAAGAGAGATAATGTTCTCATGAACCAATTGTCTCAAATAGTGAGCATGGAGCTCAACATGGTTCATCTTACTATAGGAAACATGATTGTCAACAACTTGTATGGCACTTGTTACAAGGAAAATCACTCTATGGAATGGGATAAAACACAACAGACGAAAATGACTGTAGAAATCAACTCTAATATTAGGTATACTATATAAACAAATATGCTAACAAGACTAGATAAAGAGCCGACCTCGTTTAGACGTTCGATGAAGTCCATCGTTGAGCACTTGACTCAAAACAATACACCTGCAACGTGTCCTCAACAACCAAGATACGCAAGCATATGGTGATAATATATAAATTTATCACATTCACTAGCATAATCCATCAATATTAATAACAAATACGCCTATGGAATAACAATTCAAATATTCGCAAGACATTAATTGGACGAGAAAAGAGTATTTCTATTAAAATGTAATCAACAGAAGTGTATGAATGAAAAACTTTCATGACGACATGTTCGGAACCGAAAAACTATGTTCCTTCTAGTTGGGCCTCCACCACTTCAATCCTCCACCAAAGGAAAGCTCATATAAGAGAGACAATGAGGTTCTCCATCAAATAGGGAAGAGTTTGGTGGCTGAACAATGTGTTCAGACTTAAAAGGACAAAGGGATGCAGACTCAATATGAAGTGAATAATTTCTCAAGTGTAACTTTGCTCTCAAAGTTGAATTCTTCCCTTCTTTTCCACATCTTGGATATGGCCCATTTATAGCCTTCAAATGGAATTGAAGGGTCGATTCAGAACATTTCCAGTATATGGAAGGTCAAGGAACATGGATCACGTGACATGACATGGAAACCCAACGCCATTTTTTAATTTTGAGCACAAAACCTGATGTGAGTGGGATGTAATGGTGCAACCTGCGTATACGCATGTTGTATAGTTGTTAGGGCACGTATATGTCAAAAAATACAATTTTTATCTCTAGGAACTGCAAAAAGGGACTTCAAGTCTACATAGGGAAATTGAAAAAGACCCTCTGAGAAAGTTTTCATATGGTGGGGTAAATCTTGCTATAACAGATGCCCCCTAATGTGTGAGGTCAAAGGAGTATCTGCGATGGTCGAAATACATTATAATTCCCAAAAGTGGAGTATTGGAGACCCATCTAGAAGAACTATTTTCTCATGAGAATATTACAATCCATAATGAATTTGTGCACATAGCTACCAATTTGAATTACACTACAGATCCATGTAGAAATATACCAAATAATTGTTCATGGACATGAATAGGAAATACAAGAGTATATACTTGCCATAGTTTGTCATAGTCACGAACAAGGCCTAGTGAAAACCCGTCTCAAAATCAATTTGAAGATGTTTTTATATAATGGAGTACAATATGATATCCCATGATCATTGGAGTCATATAGGTATTAGTCTAATGAAAGATAGAAACAACTCATGAAAGTTGTGACTATGAATGGATGTCTTCAAGTCTTCTACACGATCTTCCAAAGGTGCAAGTCTACATTATGTCAATACAGGAGTTGAGGTCGAACACAAAGAGACTTCATTTGATTACTGGTCATTTAGGTATATCGTTAACAAACGCAAGACAACCTACCGATAATGAAAGTAGGTATCAAGGCATCAAGTACATTCTTGCAAGTGTGAATAAAGGTGTTGAGGTCGAACACTTGAAGAATCCATCGATCAGGAGACATTTATGTATTCCCAACTGTCGATGGCGAGAGAACCTGCCACTGATGACTGTGAGCCTCTAGGTCCTCATAGGACTCTAGTTCTCATTTTCGGAATATATGGGATGAAGTTGATGAAAGGATACCCACTGAAAGGAGAGCATTAAGTAATCTCTCATCATTCAGCACTAGGTACAAAGCAGGAGCTTGATTATTTGGAGGAACTCGGACGAAGAACATGTTCACGAACCAACGACCTTGTGCATATTTCGCATGCATCATATGAAAGCAATGCACGAAAAAGACCCTTTGAATAGCAGCCAATAAGGAAAATTGTCGACAAAGGCGAGGAAACCACCAATAAGGATAATGAAATCCAATACACTGCACAAATCCCACTGTGTGAATATATTTCTTGCGGTCAAACACAAGGGAAACCCCCCAGTCAGCAACCAATGAGGAAATTTTGACTATTGGGTTCAAGGTTACCTACCCATAGTGAAAGTAGGACCAAGGTGCACGATAGGACTACAACTTCATGTAACTCTGAGACACACTGAAGGTATGGCCAACATGAAAAGTCAATGTTTCTGAGAAATGGCCGACACATCCTGATAAACATCCTTTGAACAAGAGCATGAGACATATGGATGACTCTGGCAAGATAGACTCACTGATGAAACTTTGTGATGTAGGAGGCACCAATAAAACTCTCCATAGGGACTGGAAGAGTAACCAGTCGGGGGAGTAAACTCTTAGTAACGAGCTCAACTTCCTAAGGTCATGCTAAACCCAAAATTTTGATGACAAGTGGACTCAAAAAAATTTGCTTTGTTCAAAGGCGACACGACTATTACCAACATAAGATAATATTCTCTTCTCGTCCATCTTTTTTTATTTTTTTCATAGTCAAATGAATGTTATGATACAGAGGAGGAAACGAGTGTCGCTAGCAAGCAACTAGTTCCAACTGTGGAACATACCTATGCTTAATGCAAGGAGGTGCATGTAGGATATGGACACTTGAGGGAATGTTTCCTCTTGGGGTATAGGGTGTCAAGCTGAAAAGGATATAAACAAGGATCTGCTTGGTTGATGAGAAAAAGAGAACTGACAATAGGCTCAATACTGCAAGCAAGAGAATGAGATGCAATTACAACTTAATACCAAAGAATGCCCTTTTTCATAAATTTAGTCTACTTGGTTTGAAAAAGGGTTAAACTTACACCAAATAGACGTCATTTCAAATCCAATTTATGAGTGTGAAAGAAACAAGTTCACTCGACAATCTTTTCACTTTTTGAGAGAGTCGGAAAAGATCTTAAACCAGACTCGGTGGAAGTCCCGCTAGGTATACGTCAACATGCTTATGAGTAAAAAATGAGGTTCAAACGCAAAGTCATTTATTAGCTATAAGGGACTCTCGGTCTTACGGACAAAAATATTTGCATGGGCACCGAATGGCACAGAAGTTCTAACTAGGGCACCCATGTTTGGTAAGTATCTACCAATCAATAACGACACTTCTAGTTGTAGAAAGAAGGTTTTATGTTGCTACTAAATGGTTTTGTACCTAAGGCATACAAATTGCAATTATAGGACAATGGAAATGTGCAAAACAAAGTGATTACCTATCCTATATGTTGGACAATAGAAATACCTGTCAAAGTTACTAACAGGCGATGTGGCACTATAAACCGCAAGAATCCCTGGATAAAACCACCAAAACCAACTCCATCCATTGCTTTATTATTCCATTAGGCCAAAATATTAGCAAAAACTATGCAAAGAGGGTAAATTTTGTGTATAAATAGTGAAAATAACCAGTTTTAATATACCATTTCTATTTTTTACCCAAATAGTGAATTTTGGACCAAATTGCCCCCGAGTTTCAATTTCAGATTGCGGGAGCCATGAGTGATGGAATCGAAAACCATCTAGACCAAGTAATTCATCTTACCCTTCTCTTCATTTCTAGTGGATTAGTATTTGTAATTAGGTTTCTTTTTTTGAGTATCTCAAAGCGCAAATTAGAAACTAGGGTGTGCACGGGTTGTAGTTCATCGAGTAGTGTATACACAGCCCTATACATGATTTTTATCAAAACACACTGCGTACATGTAGCCCTATACACAACTGTGTAAGTTGCAACTCACGTACAAGTTCATGGATTGAATTTTTAAAATGTTATTGACTCAAAAACTGATTTCAAACTTGCAGTATGGTGCTAGAGTGGAGAGAAAGAGAGCATGAAAATATTTATGCTGCAATGGAGAGAGATCCAAGGGCCCAAATGGCATTAAGAATATGTGGTTTATATAGGTTTTGGGATCTCAAATGCATGAGGGCTCAAGTGATACTGCTCGAGATGTGGGTGAACTACTACGATCTAGATACAGAGACCTTCAACCTCGATGGGAAACCATTGAGGATTGAAGTTGAGGACATATAATTTTTGACAGGATTGTCATATCGGGGTGAGGTGGTGAACCTCAAAGCTCAGAGAGCTAGGAGTGGCATGAATATAGAGGATTACATAGCCACTCCTTTCATTACAGGGACCGAGAAGGTAAGGATCCAACTCCCAATCAGAGCGATCAACAATCTGAGTCTCAAGATCATTATCCTAGAGTTGACATGGATCACAGGGTAGGCCTCATTACATTAAGAATCAAGGCCCCTTATGTTCTATTCAGTAGAGTTCTTGTGACCCACGGTTTACGATTAGTGCACCTCATTGTTGCCCAACATGAAAATCCAGTTGATAGACTACAAACAATGTAGGAAGAGGAACTTCAGGTTCATGTCTATCCTATGTAGTTTTTTCTTCGAGTGGGTTCTAGGCTTGGGTCCTAGAGTTGATATTGTTCCACATGGACTTCACGATCTAGCCATGGAACAGTGGACCGAGGTGATGAACCGGTTAGGGGATGGTAGGGTACCAACACCCTACAATGATGAGTTTTTATTCTGGTGGCATCGGAAGGTGATAGCTATGGAGGACTACCCTTATGCAGGGATCAACTTTGAGGAGATCCGTACATGCCATTACCATGAGGTTCCACCTACAAAGATATAGGTATGCAATAGTTTTTTGAATATTTCACTTTTCTTGTATTTTTGTAGAAGAAAACAATTTTTTTTTGGGATGATTTCAAGTACTAATTAAAACATGTATGTTACACAGATGTGGGTCCGCGACAGCCATACATACTTCCACAACACAGACGGAGGCATCGGGGGGATGAGCTAGTGAGAGGAGAGTACATAGAGTGCTTCAAAACATACAGGGAAACATGTCTCGTTTGACGCAAAAAATTCCTATGGTTCAGGTAGAGGATCTGTTGGAAGCGATGGAACAACAAGTGGTAGGTGTAACCCGTGCTTGGGTGAAAATATTTTGGAGTCTTGCAAATTTCATTCTATGATATCATGGCGCACATCCAGTGCCACAGGCGTATATGTCATGATTATTGTATTGATCGATCGTATATGTATTTTGAGGGTGTGAGCCCCAATTTTGTACTATAACACCATATTTTTTGAAGGGATGAAATATAAAAAATAGTGATCTTCGAATTTACTTATATTACAATGTGTACATTGGTGAATGTGTTTTCTTTGCTTTATTTATGTGACAAATTCCAATATGAAACATAATTAGCGTATGCATCGGATACATAGTTAGAACTTGACGCAGACCCCCTGCCCTCGGGCCGAGATCCGCTCAGGATCGTCACTAAAACCACGCCAAGGGTTAATCAAACCCTTTGTTTAAGACACAAAATATTTTGGGCTTTGCGAGTTGGAGTTTCCTGACGCAATGTCACAACTTTTACAATCGTCAAAATCTGAAACGTCAACGAAGGTTGACTCCTCCAACTCAAAGAGCACATGCCACCTGTTACCCACTAGTTTCAGCTTTCGGGACTTTGAGAGAACAACCAACAGTCGTTCCTCTTCCCCTATGATTCCCCGAACTCCGAAATGTTGATATGCCGAAATGGGTTTAATGTCCCATGGAATGCGAGATCGATGGCCTTTCGGGATTTTTGCCGAAGCTTGACCCCTCCTTTGACCTCTGCCACACGTATCCTCTGACTAATACTTGGGACCCACCTTTCGGAATTACTCTCTTCATGATTTTGGGAGTTGTGTTGACCATGTAACTCCACTTATTTAGTCCTGAAACCCTGAAACCCGATTGGTACCCAACGACTATTTTCCCTCAATCTTTTCGGGAATTTTTCCTTTCCCTCTTTAGGATTTCGTGAACTAGGAGTTTGAAACTCTCGATTCCAAAGTCACTACCTCCTCTACTTCCCGAACCTGGAAAGCCGAAATTTCGAAACTCCACTCCAAAGACACGTCGTGTTTCATGACTTCGGGATTTTCAACGCAAATGGCCCCGGCTCCTTATCATCAGAATTTCCGGAATGCAGAACCCCGAAATACCGAAATGTCAAAATTTCACACCTGAAAAATCCCTTTCGCGATTCGGGAATTAGAGTGACCAAAGATTTTGGCCTGCACTCCAAAATTACGAACCCCGAATCCCCGAAATGATCTATCGGCTCAAACTGACCACAATCAACAATTTGTGTTGACTCTTGATGTCAGGGTGACAGATTCATCCAACTCCTAACCACCTTACAGCTCCTCTGGATCCTACGGTCCTTGCAGTTTCGCGAGTTCTCCACAGAGAATTCTGATCACCAGATGCACTCCTCAATGACTTCTGCCCAGATGACACGGTGTTCTCCCTCCTGAACTTGACTTCTATGAGATGATTTCGATCTCCGTCTCCCTTTGAACACTTCAAAGGTGTTATCCTTCCTGAGCTTTCACTTGTAAGCTCAAGCTTCCCAAAAGGATCCCTGCTCGCACTCCTTGTGGCAAATCTTCAAATAACCTCTGGTTATTTGAGTCTCCAACCCTGTGCACTCTTTGCAATAGAAATCTCTCAATCTTCTTTCTGGATTTATAAAATCCAAGGCTTCAATCGGCCTGTGCACACATTGCACAGCTCTATGCCTCACCTGCACTTCAGTTGGTATGAGAACAATAGTATCTCTCCTGAGATTTCTGAGATAAAACTCAGAACCTTGTCAACGCACACCTTGCGGACGTTCATTGCACTCCTTGCAGAAATTCTCAGGAAGAGAAACAATTGAAACTCATTCTTATCCTCTCTCAAACTTCATACACTCAACATGAAATCATACACCCGACACGGCATTGAAACAAATGCATAACAAAGAAAATAAAACAACTGTAAACATACCATTTAACAGATGAAAACAGTAAGCATCATAACGCCATGAAAATTGAGTCAAAGCTTTATATATTAACTCAAGTGCTCCTGTACATGGGTTCTTCTCTACAGTTCTCTACTACAGCTCTACTACTTATGAATTATGAATGAACATCAAAAGTTACAATGATACAAGGGTGAGGGTGTCTATATCTGTTTTCCCTCCTATATTTCTAAACTGTCTAATCTATTAAATTAAATCTACCTACTTGCATTCATTACGCATAAATGCCTCTACATTCTATAGATGAGACCAACGCTCAAGATCTATTTACAATATCTAGATATAAATGTAAGTACACTTCCCTTAGTTATTACATTAATGTCCATTCATTGATCTCAAAACACTTCAAAATGTGTGCTGGTGCTTTTCTAGCTGTCTCCTACTTTCACGTTGCTTGCTTGGCTGTCTGCTTATGATGCTCCTGCATCATACTCCCTTGCTTGAAAATTTTCATGAACTCTTGTTCATGAGCTCTTGCACGATCTGTCCATGCCTTTGAATTTCTACTTCATCCTCCCAACTGGCATCTTCAACTGGATGTCCCTTCCATTTGACCAAGTATTCAAAATAGTCTTTTCTCCTGGTCTTTTTGCTAATCCTCTTGCCAATTATGCCTTCCATCTATGGATTTTTAGCTACAATAATTTGTTTTGTCCATTGAACCTCTTTATGTTCCTCCTCTGCTCCTACTTCTTCAGCTCTATAAGGGTACAAATCCACAACATCGAATATCGGTGAGATTCCGACCCCATCGAGTAATTCAATCTCATATGTGTTTGCCCCAAATTTCCTTATGACCTTGCACGGTCCAATATTTTTCATCTTCAACTTATTATACGTTCCCCTTGGGAACCTTTCCTTCCTCAAATGCGCAAGAATCAGATCACCAACTTCAAATTGAATTTCTCGCCTGTGTTGATCTGCTCTCCACTTTTATTCTTGACTTGAATTCTACAATCGCTCCTTGATTCGGCTGTGAAGCTCCTTCATTCCTTCTGCAAAGTTCTTTGCACTAGCACTCCTGAATTCATTTTGTTCTGAATCTTTCAATTCAAAAACTCCCCTTGGCTGCATTCCATATACAATCTGGAATGGACTCTGCCCTGTGCTTCTATTGAGTGAATCATTGTAAGTAAATTTTGCCTGCGGCAGAATGTGATCCCATTGACTGTGGTGTTCAGTCACTAAGCTTCTTAAACAATCTCTCAAGATCATGTTCACAACTTCTATCTATCCATCCGTTTGAGGATGATATGCTGAGCTAAAAGACAAACTTTTCCCCAACTTCTTCCATAAGGTCCTCCAGAAATTCCATGTGAGCTTGGTATCTCGATCAGACATGATACTCTTTGGCAAACCGTGAAGTCTGACGACTTCCTTGAAAAACAGGTTCGCAATATGAGTTGTGTCACTGGTTTTCTGGCATGGTATGAAATGTGCCATCTTTGAAAATTTGTCGACCACCACAAATATCAAATCACATCCTCTTTGTGTCCTTGGCAGTCCCAATATAAAATCCATGCTCACTGCGTCCCATGGCCTTTCAAGTATGGGGAATGGTTGATATAATCTTGTGTTCTTCCTTTTTCCTTTCATGTGTTGACAAATTTTGCACTTGTCCACAAATTTCTTGACATCTGTCCTCATTCCTGGCCAAAAATATGAGCCATTCAAATTTGAGAACGTCTTGTCATGAAGGAAATGGCCGGCCAATCCTCCACTGTGTTTTTCCTTCAGTAAATTCTCCCTCATGGAGCATTTTGGAATACATAGTTGATTTCCCCTGAACAATAATTCATCCTGGATCATGTATTCAGTCCATTGGCTTATATCCCTGAGAATTGGATTCTTAGATGCCTCATATGCATTCTTGAAGTCTGGATCATCCCTGTACATTTCTTTAGGGTTATCAAAACCCAAAGTCTTGACTCTGAATTCCTGCATAAGAAAACATTTCCTGCTCAAAGCATCAACAACTTTGTTAGCAGTTCCAAAAATATTCTTAATCACAAAAGTAAAATTCTACATGAATTCAACCCATTTAGCATGTTTTTGGTTCAACTTCTCCTGTCGCGTCATGAATTGTAAAGCGTGATTATCACTGTACAAAACAAACTCCTTGGGAACCAAATAGTGTCTCCATTTCTTCAGCGCTTGTATGATTGCGTAGAATTCCTTGTCATATGTGGAGTACTTAATATTTGCTTCATTCAGTTTTTCACTGAAATATGTGATTGGCCTATCGTCTTGGTTTAAGACTGCTCCAATTGAAAATCCACTCACGTCACACCTGACCTGGAATGTCTTGCTGAAATCCGGCAAAACCAGAATTGGTTGCTTAATGATCTTCTTCTTCAGCAGATTGAAACTCTTCTTTGCCTCCTCCGTCCAGTGAAAATATATGTGTCGTTTGTTCATCGTATCCATCATTGGTGTGCTAATTCCACTGAAGTTTCATATGAATTTCCTATAGACGCTAGCCAAACCATGGAAGCTTCAAACTTCAAACACGCTCTTCGGCGATGGCCAATTATTAATCGCCTTTATCTTTTCCGGATCCATTTTTAATTCATTTGCAGAGATAACAAAACCCAAATAAATGAGTTATGTCCTCATAAATGACGATTTCTTCATATTAATTAGCAATTTATTTTGCTGTAATCTCCTCATTACTGCAACTATATGCTTTAAGTGTTCTACTTCTGTCTTGTTGAAGATTAATATATCGTCAAGATATACAATGAAAAATTTCCCTATGAAATCCTTCAGGACTTCATTCATCAACCTCATGAAATTACTGGGTGCATTCGTTAAGCCAAATGGCATGACAAGCCATTCATACAGCCCCTCATTCGTCTTGAATGCTATATTCCATTCATCACCTTCTCTCATTTGAATTTGATGATACCCTCTTTTCAAATCAATCTTTGAGAAAAACTTTGCTCCACTCAAGCAATCCATCAAGTCATCCATCCTTGGCAATGGAAATCTATATCTGATGGTAATCTTATTGATTTCTCTTGAGTCTGTACACATTATCCAGCCTCCATCTTTCTTTGGGATGAGCACTATCGAAACAATGCATGGACTCAAGCTTTCTCGAATCAATCCTTTATCCATCAAGTCATGGACCTGTCTCTTAACTTCTTCATTTTCCTGCGGTGTCAACCTATATGTTTCTTTGTTCGGTAAGCTGGCTCCAAGTATAAGATCGATATGATGACTTATACTCCTGATAGGTGGCAACGAACAAGGTAGTTCATCCACTACTATATCAGCAAACTCTCCCAACAACTCCTAGATTTCTTCTGGTAAATCAGCTATCCTCGTACTGGTCAAAACAATTATGGGCTTCCTAACCACAATAAATTGTGTGTCTTCCTTCTTCTTAACCTCATTAAGAAGTTCCTTCCCACTCATGACAAGTACGGTGTTTCTCATCTATATTTTCACTTATTTATCCTTAATCGACAGCAACATGTGAGTCTTACCATTTTTCTCCAGGGTGTACATGTTCTTTCTCCCATCATGAACTACGTTTCTATCATATTGCCATGGTCTACCCATCAATAGATGACAAACATCCATGGGAATGACGTTACATAATATATCATCTTTATATCCTCTTATTTTAAATTCAACTAAACATTGTTTAGTGACATTTACCTGATGTCCTTTTTGTAGCCACAAAACCCTATATGGGCTTGGATGTACAATAGTCTCTAGCTCCATCTTTTCTACCATCTTTGTAGATATGAGATTGTTTGTGCTACCGCTGTCCACTATGACCTTGCATACTCTATCCTTAGTTTTGCAAGCAGTCCGAAACAGATTGTTTCTTTGGGCTGGGTTCTCTAGTTCCTTCTCTAGTTTCAAGAGAACTTTCCTCATCATTAAGAATCTTCTACCCTCAGCGTCTTCTACCTCAACATTTCATCCTTGAGATTCAACAATGTGAGTTTCACCACCATCTCTCTTCTTATCTGGACACTCATAGGATTTATGTCTGATTTTTTCATAGACGAAGCATTTCACTTCACCTCCTCTGCCTCTTCCTCTTCCTCTGTCTCAAGGAAAAGTATTTCTATCAGCGTACTGCCTTCCCTGTGAGCTTCCTCCTCTCTTAGGTTGAGGTTGAGGTTTCTTCCCCTCTTCTTTAGGTTTCTAAGTTCTGTCTTGGCAATTGTTTTGCCTCTGGCTTGACTTCTACCTCGGCCTCTTTGACCTTGCTTCCGGCTCAGCTTCTCTTCATCTTTCAGAGCTATCTGATAAGCATCTTCCACATTTAGAATGGTCATCATGCTCATCTCATCTTGAATGTCATATCACAGACCATTCATGTACCTGGAAACTTTTTCATCATCGCTTTCCCGATGACCTGCTCTGATGTTTATCCTGTAGAATTCTTCAGTGTATTATTTCACTGACATCAGCTTCTGTCTCAAATTCTACATCCTTCGAAATAGAGCGATTTGATAATCCCTGGGTATAAATTTGGCTTTCATCTTTGCAACCATTCTATCCCAGCTTTTGATTTTGATTTTCTATCCCAGCTTTTGATTTTCGAGGTCACATTTCGATCACTATTTGAACTGTCGTCATCTTTTTATCGATATTTTCTATGGCACTTACCTTTGGTTTATCGTTATGTGGCTGAAAGGATTTTCGAACTATGCCTATTTGGACATTCTTATATTGATTGCATAACTTGATTTTATTAAGTTTGTAAGGCATTGAGCATATGGATTTATACTTGCCTAATCATTGATTCTATGAATTGCATAAGGGTTATGATTTATTTTTGTTTTTATATATGATATGATCCTTATGCTAATCTTTTTATAACTCTTGGCTTGTCAATTTTATGAGTATCGATTGGCACAATGGTTTAAAACTTTTGATTTATACAATGGCGCATGGTTAACATTTGGGGTTGGTTTCACGTTGAATATTCATGGTTTAAAAACTATAGTTATTTTGGCGCGTTGGCATAACACTTACCATTTGATTCTTTGGTTGGCCAAACGATATGGTTTTTGAGCTATGCTATGATTGTTTGAACAGATGTGGAACTTGCCGGTTGTACTTTACCATAACTATTGTGCATGGCGGTGAATAACTCCACCACCCTCGCATGCGCGCATTAATGCTTTCCCTCTTTGATCGTTCATTGATGTTAGACCGAATAGCTCTGCTCCTGTGCGTCGGTGAATTCAACCCAATACCCTACCATATCCTTCTGCCTAAACCCTTGACCGACCTTCCTACTGACCTACCCCACACTGTGACTAAGGGTGTTGAGACTGTTAAGCCTATGGGCAAAAATCCTAAGGCAAACCTCACTGCAAATTCTAAAGGGAAAAAGAATGCCCGTTTGATTTCACGGATGGCAAGAAATAAGCCAAACCCCCCTGCCTACAGGACGACCCTAACTACCCAGGCATTAAGTTGCCTTGTGAAACCCTCGGTCATATGCCCAAATCCTCCCCTGCTCTGTCTAAATCTACAGTGCCACCCTGTGATCAATGCAGTTCGTGGTTAGAGAGATATTATCTGGATGTTTCGATTCTCCAGTCAAGAATTCAATCTTTGGAGGACCAGGTTGAATTGCTTACTAGTCAAAAGGCCAAGCTACAAGCCACTGATAAGAAGCAAAAGACGACAGGCTCCATCTTGTTTAAAAATGTGGAATCAGCCACGGTTGTCGTGAATTCTAAGTTGGCATAATTGAGCATCCTCGTCATCACACAGGTATATTTTGATATCACTTGTTTATGTAACGATTCAAATTCGGTTTTAAATAGTTCTGTTTACAGCATTGATTGGCTCAGTTACATTGTATGCATTATATACATAGCTTTTCTTTGACTAAATGGAAGTTTGTTTTCCTAGTTTAGCTTTTCTTAGATTTTCATTGATTTGATTGATTTTAGTGTGGATTTGATTTGTTTGATTGAGTTAAAATGGATGCTCTGCTGTCAATTGAAGTTGTTTGTACCTATTCTAGACAAGAGCTATTTCTCATATCCAATTTAGAACACAATCATATTTCGATTCGATTTCATTATAATGCATACATTATGATTGGTAACGATTTCGATGAGGTTAATTGTTATGGTTGTTGTGTCATATGACTTTCAAACAACAGGAATATAACTTGTATCATTTCCAATGTGACTTTGTTTCTTCGGAAACAATGCTTTTTATTTTAAGTCTGTACAAACACGCCCAAATCATAAAATAGATTTAATTCATGATGAGTATGCTAAAAACCCAGCCGATTAATTCGCATTGGTTTACTGTTAGCTAGACCATGTTATCAGTTGGATTCGTATTTGCGATAGATACTCTGTTTGAATTTGATTTGTAAAATGAGATTGGTTATATCCGGATTCACGATTTGTTTCTATGTTAAACTCGGTCATGATTCGTTTGAAATCAATGATTTCGTTCAAAACCAATCGAGTTTATTTGCCCATTTTAAAATAACCAATTATCACTTATGTCGATTCTAATCAAAGTCAAATTAATTTGGTTACGATTTTGTATGAGTTGATTCTCGTCCCTGTTCGAATTGGTCTACCTGTCGCGTGAATCGTTTGATGTCATGACAGTTATAACAATTTTAAAATGATTATGTGTTGATCGGATCGTATCTCCTGTTGTTGGAAAAACACAACGTTTTCTTGTCATTTGTTTGATTGCATTACTTTTTGAATTGGATATGAAGCGATTTTTTAAAACTGTTTGGTTTTGTCTACCCGATTACAATCGAAACAGAGTATGACTATTTCTCTATTCGGTTATTGAAATTTAATTCTATTGGATTGCAAATGATATAACATTTTCAAATGAAATGATTTGTTATTGGTTGTTAATTCAATTTGATTTTATTAAAAAAAAATTATTCAATTTCTATTCTGATTATGTATATTATTTTAGACTAGCTACAGAATCGGATGATTATGTAGCTAAGTTTGTGGAATCAGATTTTTATTGTTTTGCTCATAAAATATCTCTCTAACTTGTTATTTTTGGTCCATTACAGGTCAATTCGAAATTACACTGGATTTGATGAGCAGTTAGGGGATATTTGAAATATTCTGATATCATTTTAGTTTCCTAGTTTAGTTGATTTTGGGAATATCTTCCCAGATTATGTAAACAGTTTGGTATTATCCACAGGGAGGTTTTACCCTGTGGAAAGACTTATATATACTCATTATTTTTGTAATAAGATCATCCTCATTCGTGGGAGAACAAGGATATGGAATTTTAATACAGACTGAGACAGAATTTGATATTCTGCTACAGCTTTAGCTTTTCATAATATCAATATTTTGTTCATGTTCTTGTGTATCAATTTGCATTTGGTTAATGGCTATTTTAGCTATCTTAATCTTTTGCAAATGATATAATTTAATCAATACAATCCATATCTGATTTCTTCTAGTATTTAGAAAACATAGCAATTTCTTGATTCAGTTTGTGAAGTACAGATTTCTCTTCTTCATTAATTGGATTATTAAATATAAGTTTTTGCATAACAGGTTTCCCTTATTGCAGAGATTTATAAATCATACAATTGTTATGATTTTTTATGTCTTGTTTGTCCTGTAAATAAACTCAAAGAGCAGCGCAGCCTATCGTTTACGAGAAGCTTCTGGATCATCCGGTGCGAGTTTCCTTCCTCCGACCAGCTTCGAAGTCATCACATACATGGAAAATTTGGAGCGCTTCTAGGTCAGTTTGTCATTTATTTGTTTAGTATATTTGTTAGTATTTTTAAGATATATATGTTTAGTATATTAGATTGTTTAATTTCAGTAATTTTTATTCCTCGTTTATAAAAAATCAACAAAAACATATTTCATTGTCTTAGGACAGATTGCAAATGAGTTTTACAGGTTTTATTCAAATCTGCAAGTTGTAGATAATGTATATTTGTGAATAAGTTGTAATTCAATTAGTAATTAGATAGTTGATTATTAGAGTTAGTATAATAGTAATTAGTAGTTTGTATATAAAATAGTTAGAGTAGTTTATATTTAGTTTTAGTTTAATTTATTTAGTAGTTTGTTTTAATTAGATTAGTGTATTAGTTTGTTTTTATTTATTGTTAGTTAGTTTAGTTTCTTATATTTAGTTTTAGTTTATTTGTTTTAGTTAGATTAGTTAGTTTAGGTTAGTTTTCTCTTTGGTTTTCTTAGAACCTTAGAACGGCCAACGAAGCCGTTAAACCCGTCAAGGTGGTCCATTCCAAACGGCTTGGGTTATTTAGACAACTCCGGACCGGTTCCACTCTCTCAGTTGACGGACGGTCAATTTCGCCCATCAACAAATGGCGCTAGAAGGAGGGCCTGAACTTAATTAATGGCATGAGGCGGTCGCAAGACTCCTCCACCCCCTAATCGCT